>MU186857.1:83257-154014 GCA_016904865.1 Pissodes strobi
CAATGGGCGATATGGATTTAATTGACCGGGTTATATCAAAATATGCCAGGAACTGCAGAACAAATAAATGGACAGTACGTTATATATTTCACTTTATGGAAGTAGTGCAGCTGGTTGACTGCCATATAAACAGGTTTTCTAGACTACATACCTCGCGTTTAAGTTCCCCATAGCCAAATCACTAATGTTTCCCAAGCTGCTTGTAGGGAATAAAAGATCTGGAGCAGACAGTGAAGATAAAGAGCCAGCTGCAAGAAAAAATGCTCGAAAAATTCATAACATCTATTTTTGACGAAAAGGACATCCAAAATTCAAAGTTTAAATGTAGATATCCTGGATGCTGGTCTCTAATATTTACTAAGTGTAGCACTTGTACAGTATATTTATGCTGCTCTGTACAGAGAAATTGTTTGACAACATTTCACCAATAGTAAATGCGAATTTTCTAAAATGTTGCTCTTTTGATAGGTTTTATATTGGCTGAGGCCCAAAATGTTATAATGATACCAGCGTTTTTGAAAGAAGTAAAGGCATGTTATTTTGGCTTTGTAGGAGTGTTTTTACAACTACTTTGATAAAATCGTTAACGTTCCATGCCGGTGCCAGGAGTTTTTTTTTTGCTCCAACAGCAAGGCCGCACTCATGGCGCTGAAGTCGGTCCGCATGCGTTCCTTGTTGACGATGGAGTGCAGGAGCTGGCTGATTTAACTTGCAAAGCTGGTCTGGGTAGCATGACACTCGGGTGTACCGGGAAACGAGACCCCGGGCGCCTTAGCCAGAGAAGGCTCCGCGCATAGATACATATAGGGCCTGATCCCTGTGAGGGAATCGCCCAGTGTGTTCCCGAAAAGGCTTTAGAGGCTTGCATAAAGGGTCGGGCTGAAGAGATATGGCGGATGAATCTGGCATATGAGACAGACGAGGTTCATGATACATGGGCCCGCGAAGAGGCTCACCAGGTGGTTAAAGGACCTACCACGGAGGGAGTATAGGGCGGTAGCTTTCTACACAGGACACTGTAGGCTTAGACGACATCTGACTCTGCTGAAAATTGTAGAGGGGGAGAGTGTAGTTGGTGCATAGAGAACGATGAGACCCCATACCATCTACTTACGGAATGCCCCGCCTTCGCGTGGGCAAGATTCAGAATCTTTGCCGCGACCCTGATCGAGCCAGATTCAGTGTGTCATGTTCGTGTTAGTCTAAGGGATATGCGGGCTTTCTGAAGGAAGACCGGTATCTCTAGTGCAGGCTGGGGGCACCGCGGGCCCGATTGGTGGTCTAAGCCAAAGGTCCGCCAGGGGCCCCCCCTTCTGATACTGATGATACTGCTCATCGGCGGATTCTTCCATGGGCGTAAGCGCCCGACGTTGCCAACGTTTGAAATATATTATGTAGTTTTGATGATTATGATTCATGGATAAATTAAAACCGATAAACGGCCCCTTCGACGTCATTATACTTTGATTTCGTTTGTTTCTGTTTTGTTTAAATCGAAGAAAGTTTTATTTAAAATAGTTATGAACATCAGACAAGCCTGATGTTGCCAAGATTAACACAAAATACAGGGCCGGATTAAGGGTTCAAGGCGCCCTAGGCTAGTCGGCCCTGCCCCCCCCCCCCCCTTCATGCTTACGTTTTTGATAGTTTTCTTTTACTGCACTAGTAAAAATTGTCTTTTAATACAAATTATATCAAATTTATTAGAAAAAAATACTACTTTATTTTTCGATATTTCATTGGAGCCAATTAATGACTTATGTGACCAAAGTCTAATGTTTGGACCAGTTCCGATCCAATGGCTAAAATAGATAGGCCTGTCACCTTTTGTTGATTTAAAGTGCTTCTCATGTGGTTTTTCAATCGAATTTTAGTGTTTTACGCTGTTGTTGCTATTGCTTCCTTCGAGTTTTTTTCGAAGATTTATGAAAACACTTGTTTTGTAATATCGTCCTCATGACTGCATGCTACATCTAATGGAATTTAAAAATATAAATATTCTATCTGCATAAATTTGACAACAGCGTAAAGTTGTTCCTAAAGCACCGAACATTAACAAGAGACTAGAAGGTCCACTCTCAGTCGGCACTTTTGATGTAGCGCTTACAAAGGCGAGTTGCCAGACTTTAGATCAGACGAGGTGAAACGGGGCACGAGGCCTGAGCCGTTAACCAGCATTTCATCAGGTTCCGTGACTGGGCAAGGAGGGAAATACTGGGGGCAGGGCATAGAGTGAACCTTCTAGTACCGAACATTAACAATATACTAGAAGGTTCACTCTAAGCCCCGCCCGCAGCATTTCCCTCCTTGCCCCGTCGCGGAACCTGATGAAATGCTGGTTAACCGCTCAGGCCTCGTCCCACGTTTCACTCCGTCTGGTCTAAAGTCTGGCGTCTCGCCTTTGTAAGCGCTACATCAAATGTGCCGGCTGAAAGTGGACCTCCTGGTCTCTTGTTAATGTTCGGTGCTTCTAGTCCTAGTCTATTGTTAATGTTCGGTGCCTAAAGTCCCGACTACCTCTTTTTGTGAGGGTTGGGTAGAGGCTAGCGGTGTGCGGCGTTTTTTTGATGGAAAATCATTTATTTTTTTGTAAAAGTAAAGTGGGCGCGTGCAGCGACCGCTCTCAGTGCCACTGTCGGCTTTCTTTACAGTGATTTGATTGATTTGAAAGGATACATGGGCGTTGGGAGGGGGGGCAGTTTCCCCATCCTAAGCACTAGAAGATATCTGTTATATTAATCTAACATACATTTAAAAATTTCTTTTCGACCTTGGTTTTAGTGTAAATATGTTCTATATTGTTGTGGAGGATTCATTCTTACCCTGGAATTGATTGCCTTTGGCTCCACAAATGATTAAATTGGGTTTGAATTGTTATAGAGCCACTTCGGCCCAGGCTCAAGGATGTAAACTGCACAAGTGCAAGTTTAGTGACCCTAATGAAAGGTGTACCTATATTTCTTCGATTCGATATCAAGTCGGATATGGTTTTAGTGTAAAAATTTCGGCTTGCCCTCCCCCCCTACCCCCTAGTTCACATGCAGGCGACGCCCTTGAATGGATATACCGATTTTTGCTTTTAAACTAGAAGCACTGAAGTTTTTTGGCGTTCGGAACTCGGAGCCTCACGCCGACAAAGATTTCTACAGTATTTTCTGCATCAATTGCCTACTACATCGATATAACAAAAGTTTTATGGTAAAATCAGAATATCATCACCTTAACAGGGCGAGAAATTTGGACATTGGGATATTTTAGGGTATCGGGCGTCGCGCCGCGCCGGACCGCCGCCGCTGCGCCCCCACTGCCTGGGCGTCCCTAGGCTACAGCCTAGTTAGCCTAGTGGGTAATTCGGCCCTGACAAAATATAATTTTGGTGACTTTTTACATGACATTAAATTATGGTAATTATTATGGTAATCTGACAACGCTTTAGAATTTATTTTCAGCTTAATCATAAATAAAATCGCTAATATTGCGATTATACAGTGATATCAAACTAATTTTTGAAGGCCTAAATCATTTATTCGCTTTTGAATTACAAAAATTAGAGCAGTTCAGCCAGATCATCTCGATTATTCAAACGAGACGCACACGTTCTCCAATTTCCACTGAAACCCCTTCCCATTTATATGCGTGTATTTAAACACGAGGAATCCCTTTCAACATGCGAAATGAAATATCTCAGACACTATTTGAATTATTTCCCCTAGACCTTTGGAAAGTGAAATTTCATTCGTACAACTAGGCGTAACGAATGATAACTGGGTCGTTCTCGGTTAAATGTTAAATAGCACGCGGCACGTGTAGCTATGACAACCAATACGTTCAATATCGCGTCGCGTATATGTATTTTCGCTTTATTTTTATTAATAGTGTTTGTTCATGCTCTGTCTGTCTGTAGGTCAGTTTGATGAATTGAATTTTTAGCAATAGCAAAATTAAGATATAGAATAAGTTGCCACACTCCGTCAGGCAAACGAAATCTGGCTTTATTCGTCCCGTCCACTGTTATACCAAAAAATATCTATTAGATTTATTTATTTTATATTATATTCAGCGTATTATCTTTGCAAATGTAAAATGTTATTCTTTTCAATAAAAATGAAAACCTTGATACGCTATGGTTTAATTTAAATAACAATTAGAGGACGTTATAATATGGTCCTTATTGTTCTGCCCTGGAGTTTCTTTATAGTTCAGTCTAATATGCTCCTAAAATAATAATAATAAGAATAATATTAATAGTAATAATATAAATTAGGTTATTAATTCTAGATTCCGCGATTTTAATAAGGAAATTGCGTTTTTTTACAAATACATATTTCCAATATTGTTTTAAAATAATTCGCTCTTCGTAGAATGGTCCTTCTGTTCCTCGAACTCCCCCATAAACATATTTGGCATATTTTATCAATTAGACAGCCCGGCCCCCCTGAAGCGGATCGGGATATTAAATAGATCAAGCCGAGCGTGCCGAATTGATTCGGACGGGACCCCGTATTATTGCGGCGCGTAAATTATTTTGATTTTTGGGGCTTACAGGTGCAACACGAGGACAACCGAATTGGAGGCAAATGTATGCATTAAAAATGACGTGATTTTGATAATGGTGCATTCCATGAAACTCCGGAAGAGCACAAAGTTCATATGGGAGCGTGATTTTCAATTAGGTTGAATCCAATCCGAATGCAAGCCTCGATATGAATCAGTGTTTTTGTAAAACATATTATAATATAATATCATTAGGAGAAAAATTTTACTTCTGTCTTTTTGATATGTTTTTTTTTTAATCTGTAACGTTTTCCTAAAATTTTTTTTTGCCAATAAAAAATGCGTTTATACCCGTGTTTGAACTTTAAAACATATTACGTTTTAATTTCGAAAACTTCCCCTTAATAGCTACAAATTTTCGAAGAATTGAAACATATTGCTCCAATTGAAACGGGACAAGCTGCTTTTCGAGTAATTCCATATTAAAAAAACATGGGCAGACCCATCGATTTAGGTTACGAGGGAAAAAAAATTCTCGGTCTGATAAGGGTCCGAAATCTTAAGCGGGCCTAGGGCCTCACCAGTTGCAGATGCCGCACTGGTTATGTATAATACAACGAGTGCATAGTTATAGTTACTCATAAAACAACGAGTGCAATTATAAATTCGTCATAGTCAATCCAAGAGCTAGTGCTATGGAAACAAAAAATGTCAACTTAGGTTGACGTTTCGGTTGACGCAAATGTTAAAATTTCGCCTTCTATAATAAGTAGAATTTTGTGTGTTTAAGCATCAATGCAGATAAAGTATAGTATTTGACTCACGTAAAGTCGGAATTATACCCATTTGTAGTTACGTCATCCAGGTGATATTTTTGCCGATCAATAAGTATTAGGTTAGAAAATTTACTATCGCCATCAGAAATTAATAGTCCGTTATGTTTTTTTATACGTTCAGAAATTAACAAATGATGATTTAGCAGTATATTATATTTGTACATTCGTCTATCCACTTTCAATCTCAAAATAATAAAAATAATATTATATTATTAGTATTATTTATTTATTAAAACACTTAATAACAATTAACCATTATTATGATTAATCATGAATAATGAACAAACGCAGATGATAATTTTAAACATATTGGTTTTTTCTCAACTGTAAAAGGAACAAGTTCGAAACGGAATCGCACTTCAAATGAAAATGTAATACAACGAGCAGTAGATGTAACAAAACTGAGCTTAAAAAATTGTGAATAATAGGAAGAATGGTATAAAATTATTTTAAATTAAAGGGAATAATTAAAATACTGACAATTTAATTTACTTGTTCATTAAAATAAATACTCTCTGGATGAATATGTTAACACATCAAAATGAAAATACCAATCCAAAAAATGAAACATACAAACTCAAAAAATCACACCATATTGCATTGCCAAGTTAATGTAATTGTAACGATATGATTGAATACTTAAATAACGATCATAAAATAAAATTTGCAAGAACAAAAAAAAGGGTTGAGCACTATGTGTGCATATCTGAAGTGAAACTTCTTAAACTTTAAATGCCCTAGCCTTATACATATCGTAACGGATTTGGTTAAAAAATAGTTTTTGTAAATATACCACTCAATTAACAAAAAGGGAAGGCCTAAATGAAAAAAAATATTCTTCATAAAAGTTTCGCTTATGTCTTGACAAGGTAATAGAGCCAATACCATATTTTTTGTTTGCAAACTAACAAAGATATAACAATAAAATCTTATACATATCGCAACGGATTTGGTTAAAATGTAGCTTGTTTAAATATACCACTCAATTAACAAAAATGGAAGGCCTAAATAAAAAAAAATATTCTTCATAAAAGTTTTGTTTATGTCTTGACAAGGTAATAGAGCAAATCCCATATTTTTTGCTTGTAAACTAACAAAGATATTTTAATAAAAAAAAGGGTTGTGCACTATGTGCGCGTATCTGAAGTGAAACTTCTTAAACTTAAACACACTAGCCTTATACGTATCGTAACGGATTTGGTTAAAAAGTAGTTTTTTTTAAATATACCACTCGATTAACAAAAAGGGAAGGCCTAAATGGCCTAAAATAAAAGTTTCGCTTATGTCTTGACAAGGTAATAGAGCAAATCCCATATTTTCTGCTTGCAAACTAACAAAGATATCACAATAAAATCTTATACATATCGCAACGGATATGGTTAAAAAGTAGTTTTTTTAAATATACCACTCAATTAACAAAAAGGGAAGGCCTAAATGAAAAAAAATATTCTTCATAAAAGATTCGCTTATGTCTTGGCAAGGTAATAGAGCGAATCCCATATTTTTTGCTTGTAAACTAACAAAGATATCACAATAACAGGTCGTGTTGCTGGTCCTGTGTCGCTCGTCGTGTATCGCCCGCCGTGTGTTGCGATCGCCCGCCGTGTGTCGGGATCGGGGATCGCGTGAAATTTTTGAAAAAATGCGAAGAAATTTAAAAAAAACGTAAAAAATTGTTCGGAAAGTTAATAAAAGTATTATAAAATGAAATAAGAAAAAAATAATAAAAAAAAAGTTAGAGAAAAAACGCGAAGGAGTTCAGCTACGAGGTCGGCGATGGCAAAATTGGGAAGAAAACAAATGCTATATGAAAATAAAAATCAAAAATTTAAAAAAAATAAAAATTGTAAAAAACGTAAAAAAATGTTCGGTAAGTTAATAAGAGTATTATAATAACATGAAATAAGAAAAAAAATAATAAAAAAAGCAAAATATTGTTCGTAAAGTTAATAAAAGTATTATAAAACCAAATAAAATAAATTACAAAAGGAAATAAAGAAAAAAAAATAATGAAAAAAAGTTAAGCAAACGCGGTTTTCGGCGAAAAAAAAACGTTGAATAAAAATGGTAAAATTTTATTGTCGAAACTGGGGGTTGAAGTTGAGAAAAAAAGCTAAAAAAAATAAAAAATCAATTCCTATTATCTCTTTCAGAGGCTTTACTTTAGTTGGGTGCTTATAAAGGTGAGCCACATAATTTTTTTTTGTACTTTTATAAGCTGATAAAAATATGAAACAGACGGAATTATGAACATTTAGAAGGCACCAGTTTTTACTTAAAAAAAAATCTAAAAAGATAACATATTTTTACCTTCACTGCTTTTTCTTGAATCCGTGTGCTTGGTGTCATCTTGCCAGCTACTACGAAGTGATCCCTCGCCAAAGACTCACGTCTCTCAAAGAAAACTGGAGTAAAACCTTCCAGACCTGAATTTCTATTTTTGATATATTCCCTTCAAAAATTGATTCTTTTATGAACAATATCTGGGAAGTCCATCAAATATTTTCTATTATTTGATTTCTACCACTTGAAGCGTATACTTTTGATCCATCTTTTTTTAAGATATCCTGAACTTTTGTCTTATTGTTGCCAATGTTACATATTCTTTTCTGAGAATAAATTGTGCCCAAATTATATTTTTCAATTATTTTGTAATTTTGGTTTTTGCGGTCTTTTGCTTGGAAGACATATTGGAAGCGTAATCCTGGTCTGATTTTATCGCATTCTTCTTTATATAATATTTGCGATCGCTGTTGGGCTCAATTTTGCTGCATCTGCAGCTGGCTGTATCACATTTTCAATTTGAAGTGCGATTCTGTTTCGGACTTGTTCCTTTTCCAGTCGAAAAAAAAAATAGTATATTGTGTAACTAGTAGGAAAAGCAAAACATCCCTGGACGATTGTGGTAATTGCTGGACGAAGCGTAGCCGAGGCTAGCAACACAGGAGTCCAGGAATGTGCTTTTCCTACGTGTTGCACATACTAATTTTTATCCGATCGGAATTAATTATAATACGTACTTATAAAAATAGAGCCAACTACCACTCTAAATAAAAACGGTGTTTTAAATTTAAACTCAACATAATATCAAGTTTTGAATCGTGCGAGTAACTGTGGAAACTACAGCTAAATGTTACTTTTGATAAACGTCAGATCTGACAAACAAGGCGTTTGAATAATGTTATATTCCCGTCCGTCCTAGGACGGAAATGTTATATTCCCATCCTAGGACGGAAATGTTATATTCCCTTACAGTTATTGCCTATTCTCGTACAGTTATTACACGTTGCTAAACAACGAATACAATATACTGGAATGATGACTTTTGCGGTGAGAAAGCACATCGGAAAGGTGTAGTTATTCGTCCGATCGGATAAAAACCAATATAAGTATTTAAAATTATCAGCTGCGATTGTTCATTATATCTATTATATCTTTTTCTCCGCATTATTTAAAAGTTCTAACTTTCGACAAGTTGACAAACCAATGTTTTTGATTGACAGTGACGGTTACCTCACATAACCAAGTATATAAAAAGTAAAAATCATCGGACACCAATTTTTTTCAAAAGTTTGTTGTCACCGCCTTTTGGAATATACTAAACAAAGATAAACAAAAATGACGTCATTACATATGGGTATAATTCCGACTTTATAATAAATAATAATCCACTCTGATGATTATAACTTATAACACTCGCATATATAAAATTTTCCTCGTTTATTATGGCCTACATTATACGCTCGTTAAATAATACACTATAATCTCCAGGTATATAGCCTTGTTGTGTTAATATAGAGAGAGAGGCTTGAAATGAAAAGTATTATTTTATTAGTTTTAGACATCAATGACATCATTAAATTATAAATATTTTAAATTTTAATTAAATTTTGCTTTTTCGGATATACATTCAAAGTATAATATAATCCAACATTTAAACAGTTTTTTAGATTCCCATTTGAAAGGCAGTAGTAGGTACGACCGTACGGTGCTTTAATAGTTATTTTTCTACTCCTATACTTTAAAGTATTTATTAGATATTTACTACGTGTACTTTACCCCATTATAATACTGGCGTTTCGTTATAATGTAGGGTTATAACCAACCAAAATGCAACATCACAGCAATATTCGGTCAATAACCACGATTGCCATCTCAATGACATTTAAAATTTATCAGTTTTGACAAGTGATAGTTACTGTTTGCTTAGGAAATTTTGAAAGCTAAATTACCTGTTTCCATTATTATGACTGGTCGTAAAAAATAGTGTATGCAACTCTGATTTTAATGGCGATGACACTGGCATTCATTACGACATTCGCCTACGGCTCGGGTCGTAATTCTCATACTCGTGTCTTAATAGCCATCATTAAATGCTCATTGCATAATATACTATTATGTATCTAGTACGAAAAGTGAAGCTTTAAGGTTTGAGTAAATTTTTACAGCAGACGTGCAGCCGAGGCCGTAAAAATTTAAGTATATCGTAAGGCTACTTTTCGTCCGTGGTACATACTAGTATATTGTGTAGGTAACTAGGAGCAAAAGCAAAACATTCCTGGACGATTGTGATAATTGCTGGACGATGCGCAGCCGAGGCCAGCAACACAGGAGTCCAGAAATGTGCTATTCCTACGAGTTGCACATACTATTTTTTAACCGATCGGAATTAATTATAATACGTATTTATAAAAATAGAGCCAAATATTACTCTAAATAAAAACGGTGTTTTAAATTTAAACTCAACATAATACCAAGTTTTAAATCGAGCGAGCTTGGAGTTTATTACGTAACTAGGGAAACCACAGCTAAATCTTGCTTTTGATAAACGTCAGATCTGACAAACAAGGTGTTTAAATATGACAGAAATTTTATATTCCCGGCCTAGGCCGGGAATGTTATATTCCCGGACTAGGACGGAAATGATGTACGTACAGTTATTGCATGTTGCCAATCAACGAATACAATATACTGGAATCATGACTTTTGCGATAAGAAAACACATCGGAAAGGTATAGTTTTTCGTCCGATCGGATAAAAAATATTTTATTTCATACTGAATTAAAATATTAAAATAATCAAATTTTTATTTAAAAAATCAAACTGTCATGTCAGGTTTCTGAAATGTCAACTATTAATAGTTATGCATTTCTTGAGTGTTTTATTCACATTCAGTTTTATCAAAGTGGATATACAGATTGTATGCAAGATGTTCTGGAGGAAGCAGTAAGAGTAAAAAAAAATTGATGTCGACTAAATCCAGAATTCAACATGAAAAAGAATATGGGTTGTTTAATGAGTGGAGTGGAAGATTAAAAATGATACTGTTATCGATGAACATGTTCTTTTAGCCTATTTTCCTGTAAAGGTAATATCAAGTTCTAAAATTATATTCATTTAGTAGGTACTGAATCCTCTTTTATTAATAGTCGAAAACGTTGAAATCTTCTTCACTGTGGTCCAAGTTTTTGATGTTGCATTCGACATTACGTGCCAAGGAAGATGTTGACATTGGACATTTTCTTAACCCAGAGGCGTTTTTAAATCTGTTGGATATGAACGAAAAAAATCGCCTATACTGACAAAAGGTGGGAGATATATACATTCATGACGGAGACCCCGGATGAAACATATCTTCTGATGAAGGCAATTTTTATTCATTCATATTGTTTTGGTAGCAGCTTGTTACTTCCTATATTATTTTATAGATTGTTACTTTATTTGGGATTTGCTGAGCCTGCAGGAGAGAAATTTACAACCTGTCTATTAACGATATTCAGGACAAAAATGATGTCCTTATCGCGACATTATCTGACACAAAAACAAATCATAAGAGAGTTTTTACGATAACTAACGACATGACGATATTGTACTCTGACTGGTGTAAGTCCTCTTCAGTTGTATAGGAAGTACAATGCATTACGCCCGGGGCCCATAAAATACGATACATTTATTTACTTATTATAAGGCGAATAAATGTACAGGTCAATGTGTTGGGCGTATACCTTGGCAAAATGGCCGAATAAGTTGCCAAATGCAAATACCTATACAGGGCATTGCTTTAGAGGCAGTTGAGCAAGTCATTTTGCGGATGCTGCTGCCGACCTAAAAAGTATTAAAAGGCATGGAGGCTGGAAAAATTCCACAGTGGCAGAGGGCTATTTGGAGAATTCACTGGAAAACAAGAAGCAATGTAACAAACTGATTATGCAGTGCAAACAACAAAAAGTTGAAGCTACTGCGTCTACGTTAGCTGCAGTTGCGACTCATTCTACAGGTTCAAAATCTGGTCTCGAAGAACTTTTGTCTGAAAACAAAATGGAAATATCTTCTTTTTCAGCTGCATGAGTCGCTATCAAGCAAGTTACTGGTAGTAGTAGTGTAATATGTGCTCTTACCAGAATCTTATTAAATAATAAGATTATTTATGTATTTGAATTTTTTTAAAAGTGGCACACACACTAAAGGGAGATCCTATGGCGCTCAATGAGCGGTGTGTGTGTGCGGAGATGTTGATTGACACGGTTCTTGAATAGTTGTAGGTTGTAATTAGAGGTAAACAGATGTCCTGGGAGTGAGTTCCACAGTGATGCAGTGCGACAGACAAAGGAGTTCTTGTAAAGCGATGTTCTAAGTGTTTCCAGTTGTACGACGAACTGGTGCGCTCTTGCCGTCTGTCTTGACTGTCTGATAGGAGTTGCCAGGGGCGGGATTAGGCGGGTCAAATCTTGGGAACATCTGCCGTGAAAGTATCTGTAAAACAGGGACATCGCGGCCACATATCTGCGGTGTTCCAGACTATCCAGATTCCAGAACTCTGGGTCGCCGACGAGACGTACAGCCCTCTTCGGAATGGAATCCAGCAGCTTTAGGGTGTGCTTTGGTGCAGCACCCAAATGTGTGAGCAATATTTTAAGCACGGTCTTATTTGCGCATTGTAGAGCAAGAGCAACTGCTGCGGTGTATACAGTTTTTTGTGGCGAAATAGCGCAATAAGCTTCTGGGAGGCTAATTTTGCGATGTTAGCAACGTGGTCATGCCAGGACATATTGCTGTTGACACCCAGCAGTACGATTGACGAGGATGAAGGAAGGTCGATCTTGCCATAAAGATGTCAGGGCCCTTCGTATTTGCCCTCTTGGTAAAAGTGGCTGCTTGGATCTTGTTGCGTTGAACTGGACCAAATTTTTGTCGCCCCAAGTTTGAACTTTCTTCAGGTCTTGATTCATTGCTGTAATCTGCTCATGTCTGTGGTGATAAGTCTCAGTCGTTTTCATTGCTACTATTTCAAGTTTCTTCTAAGAAAACATGCTGCTTCTATCATCTCTAGTGGAGTAAACTTGTTAGAGAACGATAGTAGTGTGATCAACCACCAGTTGATTTTCTTATTATGTTGTGCAACTGAGCTCGATAGTATCTGTTTTATTTAGCGTAATATGCATATTTTAATTTCATTGATACTGTTTCACGTTTTTTTTTTGTAAGAAAATATACTTATACTATACTATAATATACTACCTATTAATTAGTCTATATATTAAGTTAGTATTGAAACCATTCAATTTCGCTATATTAATTTTCGTTGCTAAATCTTTTTTTACCCTATGGCTATACGGTGTACCTAGTAAGAAGTGAAAACTGGCGAGTTTATGTTGGTCGCAATGGAAGGAGTTATCAGGAATATATTGGTTATAAATGTATTTGACAGAGTACCAGATCAAAAAATTCAATATCATGGACCATAGATAAAACTTTATTGTATTTTATTAATTTAATTTAAAATCACTGACAAGAGCAGTGTTGCTAGCCATTGCATGTCAAAATTCCCTATATGTTCGCCGAAAAAATCCCATTTTTAGCCAAAACTCCGTTTCTATAGGGTGGTCACAATTATAATGTTTAGGACATCTAAAGCAAAACAATCATTTGTTCTTGAATCTTTAGGTACTTTTAGAAACGGCGTTTTTTTTCAGAAGATGGATGGTTACATGGCTACCGTGATTATGAAAAATTATTATTATGTTATGCGTTACGTTTATATTTTGATTTTTTTTTTAAACTCTTATGGGTGGAAAAATTCCTTTTGTTGGCAATATTTGACAAGAGTAGCGTTGCCACCTGAGTATCGCATAATTGCTCCAAATTGAATCTATTCAGAATAATTAGGTTTTTCAAAATTTTTACGTTTTATTTACCTAATATATTCAATAAAATTTTTACCGCCAATAAATCGCCCTTTGCCGCTTATTGGTCAGTTTGACTGAAATACTGACATGAAATTCTTCTTCAACCTCTTTTCGAGAATTACATTTTCGTATGAAAAAAATGGGGAAACTTGCCATTTGCCCATTTTTCCTTTTTTATACTATGTTAAAATACTAAACAATTATGAAAATATCTGAAACTTATCGCATATACATATGTAGATAATTAGATAGAATTAGAACATTCACTCGAAAACGTATATCAACATTCTTCGAAATTTTTAATATTCTGTCCCAATGATTTTTATCTTTGTTCTGGACACTGAATCCGAAAATTATTAAATAAATACATCTTTTATTGGTAACTAAACTAAATTTATAAATTAGACAAAGCAACGTCATAATCGGCGATGCCACAAACTGTCTGATGAATTCCAGGTAGAAATATATAATATAATAATATATAATAACTGACATGTCAAAATAAAAAATTGAAAGAATTTAAATAGACAGTATAACAAAATTGCAAGAAATAAAATTTCAATTAATAATCCGATAGAGATACAACAATAGCACATCAGCACATAACAGGGATCATTGGTTAATTAAGTTAGAGAATCAATGTATCTAAAATACATCTGCTTATGGAAAATTATGTTAAAGGTACCATCACAAATTGTCGTTAATTTCGGAAAACATATGCTCTTTTTTAACAAATTTTATCAGTTTATAGAAAAAACACTGACTACTTCTACTTGAAAATATTTTTCAAAGGGTCAATGATCAATGACCAATTATTGTTTAATTCACTCTAGGGAATCCATTCCCGGGATCCCGAATTATTTTGAGATATTTCATAATCCCGGAAATCCCGGGATTAAAAAGATAATTCCCGGAATGATTTAATTACAATACAGAGCATAGTTCCGAAGAGAAATTTTTGAAGTTTATTTAAAGTTTTATTCCTTTTGGGCATACAATAACTTGGAAACCGTATAGATTTATTATAATTTTCTTAGAGAAGAAACTTTCAACTTTATTGATCTATTATAACCTCAAAATTTTGTTGTGATTTTTAATTTTATTTGAGTCTTTTGGTCCTTTCTCTGTTAAACATTCATGTGGCTGTTTGGTAGACTAACAAAAAATATACTAATTAAAGTAAATATTCCACTATGGCTCCAAAATAGTTAAATACACTTTTCATAAAATTATTGTGCTATAACAGATTCAACAAAATATAAAAATATTGTTAATACCAAGGCTATTATGAAAATCCCGGGATCCCGGGAAAAAAAAATATTTATCTCGATACCCCGGAATCGCATTTATGCTCTAGGGTTGGATTCCCTATCACTATCACGAGTACTGGTGTATATTGGAATAGTTTAAATATGCAAATTAGTATTTTAATCAAGTATGTTTCCCATACTAAAATAGATATGTATAGACGACAACTCTGTTGCCCTTGGATTGCATGTTTTATATTTTTGGTTTGTTGTATCATTTTTTAAAGCAGTGGAAATGTAAAAAAAAATCTCTGAAGAAAATGGCTGGATGCTTAATTTAATGAAATTTATTAATTTAAATATCTTTTGTGATACAAAAGAAAATTTATATATCTTTTGTGATACAAAAGAAAATTAATCGTTTTAAAAATATTGTAACTAATGATGGAAATACATTACCCATCATCTGAACCACCAGATTCCGACCCGAAACAATACGGTATCGAAAGTCGCCGAAAATTTTCCGGAAATTTCGGTATTTACCAAAAAACTTTCCACAAATCACCGCTCACCCATAATTCGACAACACCACTTTACTTCGCTTTTCCGGAAAATCGCGCCTCCTGGCGGCATTTTCTCTCGACGCCATTTCCACGCCGGCGTCGCGAGAGGCGGGGTGTCGTGACGCCCTTACGATGGAGGAGAACTAGTGGGGGCGATTTAATGGTGGGCGTGATATCAAAGCGTTGGGGAGGGAGGGGGGCGACGAGAAGATTGGGGAATATGTCTTGTCGGTAATGTGACGGATAAGTGCTGACGTGTATGATTTTTTCTTCGAGAGATTTTCGGTCGTCAAGATATTATTGTCAGTTCGAGAGCGATACCGTTTTTATGCATGGGTCTAAAATATTGCTGTTAAACTATCGCAAAATCGCCTCTAAATAATATGAAAAGTAACATACGGAAACTTCGTTCATTAACTTTAGTGCCTCTTACTGATATGATTCTCCGAGACACTTTTTCCCCAATATTTTGCGACACATATTGCTCAAAATTTAATCGATGTTAATTGGCTTTTACAAAAACCATCATATTATAATAACAGCAAAAAAAAACTGTAAGCCCTTCCCTCTCGATCATCAGGTCATGGTTTAGAATTAGAGCAAACAGTTCGACAAAATTTGAAGTCCGCTCCTGGATGATGGTCTATACTATACTATAAAATACTTGCAACTTGCATCCAATATTATGATTACATATTTTATACTAAGAATCGCTTTACTTATTTTCACTTTAATGTCGGTCCCTCGGGAAAATTGCCTAAATGCGACAACGCCGTTAGGTTTTCCTATTATAGGGATCCACAACATGTTATTATAATAAAACAGAAATAATAGGAAATTCTAAATGTGATGCACTTTTATAGGAATAATTTCAGAAATATAAATATTTTTTGTTATTTGTGACTAATGAAGAAAAATTATACTAAAATAATTAATAGAAAAAAAATTGTTTCATAGGATACATAGAATTATTATGCTTAAAGAAAAATATGAAATATATTTTCCCCTATATAAGCGGCGGCAATTAGGGTTGCCACCTTTTTGCAGAGTAAAAAAAGGACTGCACAATATTCTGCGCCACAGGCATTATTATACTTTTTAATGTAAATGGTTTAAAATAAAGCTTGAACTATTGTTAAATGGAGTTCTTTAAATCACGAATCGAACATAAACAAAACATACAAATTTTACAATTTATTTTGTACCCCTTCATGATTAAATTCCACTCATCTAAAATATGATTGAATACTAAGTATTTTTTAAAAAATAGTGAAATGTTTATTTATGTTGGCAATGTTTACTTATTAAATGTGAGTGTATTTTGTTGTAAAATATAACGAAAGCTAAAGTAGAGTCCGAGAAAATTTAGTACATTTATCTCATGATTCATTAAGGGGAAAAATATAGAAAAAATACGCCCCGAAAAAACGCGTGCTGCAAGCAACAAATTACGAAAATGAGAAATACTGGAAACCGTAACTTATTTCAATATTACAGTTTAATAAAAGAACATTTTAGGACTAGAAAAAGCCATCCGGAAAATTGAATGAATGAATGAATGATCTAGGGTGTTAATTAGGGTTGCCAGATTTCTGTTTTTACATTAAGGGACAAAGGGACAAACGATAAAAAATACGGGATTTTGTTGATTTAACCGGGACTAATGAGACCAGACAAATTTGATAAAGTTTTAATGGAATCCAAAACTACAAATTACATTGTATACCTAAAACAAAAACATTATTTATTATTGATTTGAAATTTTGTAGTACTTTGCCGAAATACGTGTTAATACACTGCGACATGTTCAGATCTATTGTGTCCCTCTTCCATGGAGCTTCCGTCGTTGATGTGATTCTCAATCAGAGTACCTCATCCAGCTTCAGTGCTTTGATAAAAGCAAATAGTCTGGATGGTTCTACGGATGAAAGTTCCTCCTGTTCGACGATGCAACACCCGCAGCAGGCCATTCGCCTGTTCGCGACCGCCTCGCACTCCGTAAGGTATTTCAAGGTTTCCTCCCCCTCCTCAAAGAACCGGCAACTGTCCTCGTTTTAAATTTTTATGCTCTCCAAGCAGAGCTGGGCAGTAGGTAGCTACTAACCTAGCTACTTTTTTGGTAGCTAATAACTTACTCAAGCTACTTTTTTCTAAAGTAGCTAGCTGCAAAAACAAGCTACTCATGCTTCTGTCGATAGCTTAAGCTACTTCTGGAGTTAAAGTTCCTTTTTGATTATGCATTGCTAAGTACCAGTCTTTAAGGAAAGTAATTCAAGAATTGACAATAGGGATTTTCTAAACATTTAATAAACAAAGCTAAACAAATTATTTCCAACCAGGCGTTATGAAATAATGTCACTACTGAAACTGCATCTGGTATCTGTAATCGATTTTTTTTTAATTTCATTGAAGCTATTGTTTCTACATTGAACCATGCAATGAACTGGGCCATTAATGGATATTGAGTTGACCGACGAAACTAATCAGTACAATTCACTGAAAAACAAAATTGAGTTGGAGCTTTTAAAATATATAAGTGAGAGAAGACAAACTGTTGTTAACTTAGAGAATATCCTATTAATAAAAAGATACTTCCCTAGCAACTTCAGCTTCAGTAGAAAGATTATTTTCGTTTACAACCTATATTAATGCTCCAAGAAGACATGGATTGTTGGATAATCTATTTGAAAAATTTGTTATGTTAAAAGGAAATAATATTTACATGGACTTGAATTTCCATGTTTTTTTTTATATTTGTCTATAGGTATCAACAAATGACATATTTCTTGAATACATATGATTCTGTTCAAAATAAAATGTTTTGTTGCTGATTGCTGGGATCTTTTGTTTTATTTATAAATTGAACTTTTGAAAATGTAGCTTAAAAGTAGCTTGTAACTAATATAATATATGGTTAAGTTACCAAGAGCTTAGCTACCTTTTTAAGGAGGTAGTTAAGTTACTATGTAACTTAACTACATATAATTCTTAGTAGCCATTAATTTGTAGCTAGCTACTTTTTTTAAGTAGCTTGCCCAACTATGTCTCCAATCACCAAGTGCCTTCACAATCGGCGGCAGTGGCCCGTAAGAAAGCCGGTGAGGATGCGGTCTTAATTATAAGGTGTTTTGATCTTTCTGGGTGAGGGGGCTCTAGAAACATCTTTGATTGCCTTAACCCTGGAAGGCGTTCCCATAGACTTATCCATTTGGTTTGCTCTTCTTTCCTGAAGTCTTCCTTGTAGGTGTCCCTATGCCACAGAAAGGTTCCGGCCCTAAAAGCGAAATTTGTGCTCCTACTTTTGTCAAATGGTCTGCTTTTTCATTGCTTTCTATCCCAGCGTATTCTGATATCCATGGAAGGGATAATTTGTTATTATTGCCTAGTTCATTTAGCCGATCTAGGCATTCCCATACCATTCTGGAGCTGATTGTTGTTGAGCTCAGCACTTTGATGGCTGCTTGACTGTCTGAGAAGATGACAATCTCTTTCTTCCCATAGTTTTTCTCGAAGTTGAACTGCGTATATCTATCTATGGCGTTAATTTCCGCCTAGAATATGTCCGGTGATTTCCCATTCCCAGAATTTGGTTCCTAGCCCAAATAGTCCGGCTCCAGTCCCCTGTTCAGTTCTTTTCCCGTCTGTATACCATTTCATAGCATTTAATTGCGATTTGAGAATTCAAGTGGTGTTCTTTTTCCTCCTCTCTATCACTCTCCACTCTTATCACGACCGCGAAGTATTTTTCAAAATTGTATCTTTTGGCTATATCATCACTGGGGAGCTCAAGAAGTAGTATATGCTTTGTCCAGGATGTTAACTCCCTCTTTCCTTCCTCGCTTGCTCCCTCTTTTGTGATTCTAGTGATTGCTTGTCTAGCTGCACCCTCTACAACAATTTGTAGATATGCGAAGTCCACAATTGCTTCGATCGCTGCTGTTGGACACCGGCCGCTATGACCTCGACCGCCTGTGCTTTGCGAAAAACATGGATTTGTGCCAATATGTTCTTTCAATTTCTTCCAAAGCATCGCTCCCTCGCTTTCTGTCGGTATTCTGATTGTTTCTTGTTTTGTGGCCAGGCGTTGTACTTTATTGACGACATAAGAACAATTTGTTTGAAAAAAGGAATGCCCTTTTCAAGAAACGTAAAAAGGATAGGTGGCAACCCTAGAGGCAATAAACAGTTAGCATCAGCACTGACCATTTAACAAATTTGTTTATTCGTTTGTTAATCAGGGTTAATGAAAAAATAAAAGGAAGCAAGACGTAAACAAATTCATTAAATACTGAAATAGGTTATCAAGCAACGTTTATTTACTTTACACTACACATCAGATCAATAAGTATTTTTAAAACAAATTACTCCTAAATTATTTTTTTTTGTTGAACATTGACTCTCTTTAATCCTTAATTCATGATGAACTAATATTACATAACAAGTGTTGAAACGTGCTCGGTTTCAAACGAGAAGTTTGAAAACATGCACTTACTTTAATAATATACATTATTTTTCATATGATCACCTTTGAAAATTATACAAAACCAGTCTTTAGATTCTTTAAAAAACGATCAATATCGCACGCATGTTAATATCCACAACGCGTCATCCACCTCTGCCAAGCCAAAATGTTAAATTCAATATGTTACAAATTGAAAGCATCCGCAATCTATTCAACTAGAGTCTTGAAATAACTTTTTTTACTACTAACATGATAAATCACCATTATTTACTCCATTCCTCAAATGAGAAGTAACATTTCTCACCCTAGGTAAATAATAATATTAAAAAAAACCTAGGTCAATAATGAAACGGAAACGGAAAATGTCAAAATGTCAAACTTGTTAGTTTGACAACTAGCGGTCAGTGATCCCAGTTCTCACGATTTATCGTGAGATTTAACGATTTTGTATGATATCTCACGATCTTACGATAATGCTTACAATCCTCACGATTTTCACGCATTTCCCAATATTTCATGATTTTTTTCACGAATACCACCCTATGCGGGAAATTTCGTTCGCGAATACCATCCCATTCAAATTAATATGGCATCAGCACGGGAGATAGCGCTGACTATTTTGCTTTTGCAATTATCCAGATATATTATTGACTATGAATAAACTCTATGCCATTGTCTTTAAACAACGTCTATGCTATGCTTGCCTCTCAAAACTTATAGGTTCAACAGATTTTGTTAGCGGGTGCGGTTTTTTTGGTATTTCCCCGAGCCCCAAGAAATTCTTTAAACTTAAACTAGATAATGACTGGAGGCAGTTAATAAATTTAAATTTTAGTGATTTTAATTTAAATCTTGATGATGTAATAAAATTTTGGAACTCTGTATCTAAAATTAAATTAGGCAACACAGAACTTCAGTTTCCTAAACTAGTTCAATTTGTTTTTGACTTATTATGTCTTCCACATTCAAGTGCAACTGTAGTGAGATTCTTTTCGCTTTCGCAAATAAATTTAAATAAAAAACAGGCCAGCCAGAATTCGATTAAAGAGCAACACTTGCTATTAACAAAGAGCTTAGTAGCTAATACTGGCAAATGCAATAATTTTACAAATAAACAGAAGTTGTAAAAAAACAATACACAAATATTAATATAAAAAATTGGAAACTGACTAATAGTAATTTATCATCTGACTCTGAATAATAGACATCTGTATTAGGTATAAATGTGTAATTTTATTTTCTGTTTGAGTTACAAATATGTTAATTATTTTTTATTTTCAGTTTAGTTTTAAAATATTTTATTTCTTCTTCTTCTTCAACTACCAATAATTTTATTTTACGTTTGGTTACAAAATAAATAAAAAGCTTTATATTTTGTTGCATTTCCGCATTTTATTTTTATTTTTCGCAATGGTATTATTATTATTGGTAATCAACTGTTGGTCGAGCATGACAAGTCTGTACTTACATCCGCTCCAGCTTGTTGGAAGATAGGTTGACTTGTTTAAAAAGTGTTAGATTATATTAAATTTTGCTATAAGCATGCGGTATTTTACTGAAAATAAATTTGCAATCAAAATTTAAAATTAAAAGCGCGATAGTGCAAGTTTCTAGGAGCGGCTAAATATAGCGCAAATGTTAAATATGAGACTACTTTTTTCTTGATTTTGGGCATGCCTTGGGTTAGTTTGGGTTCACTTTGTTTATTTGTGCCCCCGAAGCGAGCGGAGGACTATGCGTACAACCATTTTTTACCATTTATTTTTCCCATAGTGCAACCACCAACGTAAACAATCGAGGTTGGAATTAACATTTGCGCTATATTTAGTCTCTCCTCAAGTTTTTCAAGGTCTCACGATTTCTCACGATTTTTGGCGATCAGTCCTACGATTTCCAATCAACGCTGACTGGGAACACTGCTAGCGGTCATTTCGGATTATTTGAAAAATGAGTAGGAAATGATTAATTTCAAAATCTAATCAATTCAAATAATGATAAGGATTGTATCAGTGCTATTAGTAAAAAAA
This sequence comes from Pissodes strobi, assembly GCA_016904865.1. Lineage (NCBI taxonomy): Eukaryota > Metazoa > Arthropoda > Insecta > Coleoptera > Curculionidae > Pissodes > Pissodes strobi. The sequence goes on from MU186857.1 coordinate 105,073, forward strand.
TTATATACAGTATGACTCACTTTTCATGACTCCCCATAATATTCTTATTAATAATGCGATTTTGTCAAAATTTAGATGGAAAGAAGGTACTTTGTATGTATGGAGCTGTCAGGAGATTATTAGCGTTTTTTGGCGAGTAACCATAACCACGGTTAGCTACAAGTAATACTGAAGTAAGTGCCAAGCGGGCACCCCACCACAAATTGTACTGTCTGCTTCTGTCTTCGCCAAAATACCGTATTTAGATCTTGCATTGCTAGAAAGGAATATAGATATTTTGCATATTTATTTGAAAATGATCAGTTTGATCAGTGCAGAACGTTTACTCATATTTTTAATGACAGAATGGTGGCCTCTGGAGATAAGCAAACTAATTGTATTTTTTCGATGAATATGTTCAGGATACTTTATGCTGCCCAAACCCCATTTAGGGCACATTTGTGTAGGAATTCCGATGCGTATGAGGTTTCTATAGAAGAATTTCATGAACGTATAATTTACAAACTTGTTCAGAATGGAAAAACAAACATTTCACATGTTTAACGTTTCAAAATTAATCCGCCATGACTCCATCAAACCTCGAGTACCACACCTCGTCACGTATGTAAGTTGTAGTAAGCCGTAGTTCAAAAATGATGATGTAATAGTGACGTCACGAAACTTCCCCTCACTTACCACAATTAAATTAATCCTCGTGAAAACAAAGTAGTATTCTGTAGTATGCCGTGGTTAATTGTAGTTAGCTCGCGAAAAAACGCCTTTTGTTACGATATATGTCAGTTAGACAACTGAACTTCCAGGCTACTTGATATTTGGAACTATTTGAAAAATAAGTAGAAAATGACTAATATAAAAATCAAATCGAATCAAATATGGTAATATATCAGTGTTAGTAGTAAAAAAAATTCTATATATACCTCGGTTGAGAAGGCCATTATTAACCTCGCACATTATATCCTTCGGCGCTACGCGCCTCAGGATATAAAAGTGCTCGGTAAATAATGGCTTACTTCTCAACCTAGGTATATAATATGCTATTTCTTACGACCCCCTATGAAACTGAGAAAAAACATGCGTATCATGCGTGTTGAAAATGTTGTCAACACACGTGTTGAAATTTCAACAGGACTTATTCGAATAGTTGGCGGTGGTTGTTGATTTGAGAGCATATTTGGTTTGACGTTTTGTTACGACAGATATGGATGACGCGACGAGTACTTTCAACACTATGTACTATATTAACACACATATTGAAAAGCGGATTTCAACACGTCTGTGATATTAATCGTTATCTTAAAATTCTATTTAAATTGTGATTTTTTTCTCATTTTCATAGATAGTCGTAGAAAAAGATATATTCATAAAATGATTTAACGTGCTAACGTCAGAAGTCCGGTTCTGGATTTTCTTTTAAATAAATACGTGAAAATGAACAGGTCATTTTTGGGGTAAACATGTATATCAAATAGTAGAACAGATACCTACCTGTCATAGGAGTTTAATGAAATTCATTATACTCCTGTATCTGGCTCTAGGAAGGTGTCTCAATGCTATTATGAGTTCTATGGCGAATAACAGCTCAGTACCTAGATTTATTAACTGGCAATAACATTATTAAGGAAATTTAAATTTTCTTGTTGGTTGCGGCAGGTCCTATTATACTTGAAATAAAAATATTTCCATTTAGGTATGTGAAATAATAAATAATTTCCTGGAAATTATGATGTATATTTTAAACAGCCTCTCTTGAAAATTAAGTTACAGGGACAAGGAAGAATAATCAGATTTAAACAGAAAAAGACACTAATATTTTATCTTTTTGACTCTCTTCAGGAGGATGTGGCAGAATGAAATTAAACTGAATAATTTATTTACATCAACGCTTTTAATGATTTAGTAATATAGTAATTCGACTAGGCGAATATGAATGGTGTGATGGAATTGCATAATAATAATAATTTCTAAGTACGGACCTGTTCGCCTGGCTTTTTACATTAGCTTTTTTCTTACGGCCAAATTATTTGAACCTGGTTCAAATAGTGTCAAAACTCGTGATGAAGTTATGACGTCGTGATGAAATCGTTCAAATAATTTACAACCGAAACCAGACATGGGATATAGGGATAGAGAAGGATATGTTTTGATTTTCATTAGACTGATTATAAAGTCAAAGTTTAAAAACAGGCACATCTTTTTCATTATTTCTCAGCCACCATACCCAGATTGCCTTTGTCTACTGAAGGCCGAATAATTAAGCCAAAATTTAATTCATTTCATTTCTGACATGAAATATCTAATTTGTTTGGTTTAAATATTGAGTTTGAGTATTGTTACAGACAAAACTTATGACGTCCTCTCCTCTGATAAACATTTTGATATTCATCTTTGTTTAAAAAGTGGTTTGAAGTTTGAACATAAGTGGACGAGAGAAAACAGCCCACGTGGCGACATATAACCGTGTAACCCGAGTATACTCGGGTGTAACGCCGCTTTGTTGGATTATTTTAAGAAGGATTCAGTAATCCTTTCAATGTCATGTAGCAGTTGCCTAGCAGATGGCGCAAACATCGCTTTTTGATTACGCGTTTTAAGATCCTTTACACAAATAGAGCACTATGTAAAAATCGACCTCTCCTATTGGTCGATCCATCTCGTATTACAATATGTCTTAGTGAAGCTCAGTTTTTTTTTATGTGATTGTTATCTTCACCAAGAAGATAATTTCCATGGAAACAATTGTGACAACAATTATTATCACGCAGATTATCCTCTTGGTAATACCAACAGACACGTAAAAAACTGGCCCTGATGCAATCAATTTGTGGCAAGAGCTTTCGTGGTCGACAGGTTTAGATGGCTGGGTCTCATATGGACGGCCCGGGTTCAAACCCCTGTGCTTTTTTACTTTTTTTTTTAAGATTATATTTTTAAACAGTTTTTTTCTTGATTTTGGATATGTCTTGGGTTAGTTTGGGTTAGCATATGGTTAGTTTCCTTTTCTTGAGCCCCCGTAGCGAGCGAAGCGAGCGGAGGGCCATGCAGATCGACCAATAGGAGAGGTCGATTTTTTACATAGTGCTCTATGTAAAGGATCTTAATAGGCTACGATTACAGTGGCTCTATTCAGTCAAGTAATCATCTCCTGATTTAGCGAATAGCGCGACGAGTGCGAAAATTATGTTTCGATATAGTGCATAAAACTCTGTTTGAGTCATTACAACAAGCGTTTACCCACAATTTTTGCGACAAAGTGTCTTTAGGGAATGTATAAAATGTAATAATTTTATCAAAATTCTTGGGCTTGATTATCACTTTTACAACCGTGCACAGCACAACGCATTTTTAATTGACAATTTTGCATTTCCCAATAAAATATAAGCATTTCACTGAACGCTGCAAACAAGTCATAATTCAGACCAGACAATATCTAAATCTGATAGGGTACTGCATCACACTTTAGGTTAGGCCCAGAGATAAATAAATATCTTATTTTATCTCTGGTTAGGCCCTTTTTTTGACTCATAAATCAATAGTTCACACTTCAAATTTCTTTCAAAGTCGTCGTCTTTGAAATACCTTGAGCAAATTATTCGAGATGTTTTTAGAATTAAAACTATTCTCACGACAACAAGCGTTTGCCCACAATTTTTACGACAAAGTGTATTTAGTAAATGTACAAAATCTAATAGTTTTATCAAAGTTCTTGGCTTGATTATCACTTTTACAACCGGGCTCAGCCACAGCAGTCACAGCTCAACGCATTTTTAATTGTCAAATTTTCACATGTTTATCCAATAAAATATAAGAATTTTAGCACTAAACACAGCAAAAAAGTTTTACCTTCTCCCGTTATGGATAAAGGTTATGCAGGCTAGGCAGCCGATCTGGATCTGCATTCAGACTTTTTTTTGGAAATATCCGCCGAGTTCTCTTGCCTGACGAGTACTGGGCTGACAATGTTTACATTTGTATTTTTGTCACTTCACGCATGGCCCTCTGCTCGCTTCGCTCGCTACGGGGGCGCAGCCAACAAGAACCAACTAAAACTAACTTAAGGCAGGCCTAAAATGAAGAAAGATACTTTTTACAAACATAACTTTTAAAAAAAGCATGTCTGCTTGTAGCTGGAATCGAACCCGGGTCGCCGTGGCAGAAACGCACCATTCAACCACTGAGCCATCAACCACTGAGCCACGAGGTCGCTGAAAGCAATTTCCTGAACCTTAAAGATCTATTTGTCAGAAATGTGTTTATAACTAAGAGTATAAGAAAAAGCAATCTTTAATCAAAGGTTTATATTGCCCAGGACTCGTCAGGTCTCCCACCTGGCCGATATTAAAAAAAAAATAACGTTCTAGATCTTTGCCTACTTCCATTTTTTATATAAAAAAGGATGTCCGACCACTAGGAAGATCTGTGTGCCCGACCACGAGCTTGCGCGATGAAAAAAAGTTATCTTCTGTGTCGTCAGTAGCGTTGCCACGCGTCGTAAATTAATGCCACAACCAATATCCATAAAGCCATATTTATTTTGGTAAAACATTTCAACGATCACGTCAATAAATTATATATCGCTTGTTCAGCGACAACCACTGTCGGTCATTATTTACATTGCCCACTTATTGGTTGCCACAATAATAAAAATACTGACATGCTCTACGTTTCTTCCCTTACCATCTCCCCCACATTAAATGTTGCGCAAAATCGCAAATGTTTCTACGTATCATAAAGAATCATAAAGTTTACTCACTGCAGTTGTGTTAATTACCGACATGTTCCAATCCCAACTTTCACTATCTCTGCTGCAAAGGTCATGCGTAAGACGAAACAAGAATAGGTAATAGTAGCCCCAAAAAGTTTTTTTAACACCTAATTTTCTTAAAAACCGCAAATACTGTTTTGGTAACAATTGCATATACGGTTTTCTGCTATTTTTGAATTATATAGAAATTTTTTTATATAGTCACATTCTAGTGTCCTTAGTGATTGCAAATACACTGGCGGAGAACAGAAATCGTGCTTTTTTATTTATTTACTTTTTTAATTAAACAAACTTACGGAACCTTAATTTTTGACTACGCAAGTCCGTAGTGGCTTAAACGAGACGAAACTAACCAAATCTAAGCTAAACTAACCAAAGCTAACTCAAACTAACTAAAGCTAACCCAAACTAACCAAAGCCAACCGAAATTGTTTCGCTTAGGCTTGCGTAAAGAAAGGATTGCGCGAAGCGTAGCGTCTTAAACGAGACGAAACTAACCGAAACTAACCTGAGCTAAACCAAACAAACCAAAGCAAACCCAAAGCTAACCCAAGCTAACCGAAATTGTGTCACCTAGGCTTCACACAAGCCTATCTTCAGTGCGTAGTGGCTTAAATGAAACGAAACTTTTTTTTATAGAGGGGATTAGGAGATCTGCTAGCCTGATGTTCTGGCAACGAGGTAGTGGCGGGTTGGCGTCCTGTTCCTAGGATCGCCGACCGACTAAAACTCTTCCCCTTCTACTACAGGCACTGGAGCGGGACCACCCTTTGCGGGCATAACATCGTTCCAGCACGCATTTACTACTCATACGGTTCCTGATGTTCTCTGTCCTCTTTTCCCTTGTTGCTCATAATGCTCCGTATCATTTTCTCTAAGATTTGCCAATTCCTTTCCGAACTAACCATAACTTCCGTAAGGTTATTTATGGTTATCTCCCTTCCCACTTCGATCACTGCCACCATTCTAAGTTGGAGCAATCTAGGGCATACGAGTAGTGTGTGTTCCGGAGTGTCCGTCTCACCACACTAGATACATTCATCGTCAGTCTTATTTAGTCTTTCTGTATACGTTCGGAACGACCCATGCCCCGAAAAGGCTTGTGTTAGAAAGTAGTCGGTCTAACGAAACTAACCAAAGCTAACCCAAACTAACCAAAGCTAACCTGCACTAACCAAAGCTAATCCAAACAAACTAAAGCTAACCCAAACTAACTAAAGCAAACCATATTATTTTTTATTTTTTCTTACAAAAAACCCAATTTTTCTTCTGCGCCAGTATATTTGCAATCCCTAAGGACTCTAGAATGTGCCTATACATAATTTTTTTTTCCATATAACCCAAAAATAGCAGGAAACCGTATAAGCAATAATTACCACTGTTTTTTTTGCACTTTAAAATGATAATATTTCTGGCGCAAACGTCAACATAACATTATTTCTTAAATTATGATTATCTATCTATCTAGGTTAGCTTGGCACGGCTCAGCTGACGTACGCATAGTTGTTACCAAGTGTAAATTCTGATCGCTTTTAACATACGGTATCTTGTTGGATACAGCCAACACCACAACTTTTATAGAAATATGGTAATTCAGAAGTACTTTGTGTTTATTTAAATAATAATATTAATTCGTTAGTTTGAGCTAAGGAAGACGCTAGCTTTTTGACGACCAAAAGTAAAAAAAACATATGTGCCTTTGTTTGGTTCATTTGTATTAGTTAAGAGAGTATCACGCGTAGTGTGTTTATTTTGTTACTTTGGGTTAATTTTGATTTTGTGTTAGGTGGGGATGGTCAAGTGCGTAGCGCGCTCGTCTTATTGCGCTTGTTTGGTTAATTAAAGTTAGTTTCGAATAATTTTGCCCAATCTGGTTACGTGCTACGCGCGCTTGTCTCTTCTTTGGTTAATTAGGGTTAGTTTGGGTCAGCTTAGGTTAGTCTGGGTTAGTGTTGGTTAGTTTGGGTTAGTGTTGGTTATTTTGGGTTAGCAGTGGTTGGTCTAATCACAAGTGCGCTACGCGCGCTTGTTTAATTAGTTTGCCAAGTCGTTATACTATTTTTTCAAACTCTGACCTGTGACATTTATCTACCCGAAAATCAAGATTATTAGTCAATTTTATTGTGACAACATTGCAAGTAAATTTTTATCATTACCGTTAAATTGGGAGAGTTTTCGAGTTAAAACGTATTAAACAGCTTCATTTGTGATTTTGTTTTCAATTTTTGGCGTTAGAAGTGATTTGCGCAATACGTAACGTGTCACAAAACACCTCAAATACTGTCTAATATGCGCCACACAAAAAAAATTACAAAATTCGAAAAATGCGCAAAGTAAATATTTACCGCAATGTCTCTGGCCTGCTGAACCATTTCAGGCATATTTCATGAGGTATATCATTTTTGCTAGGGCAAATACCGCAGTGCTATTTGTATAATATTTTTAAGATGCTGTAACATGATTTACAAATAAATTTGATTGGTGTTTTCGTTTATCTTACTTTGCTATTATTTTTGGCCTTAGCCCAGGTGTATTCATCATATACGTTAGTTTATAGATATATGGTATTCATACTGTATAAACAAAGATATTGGTTACGGATTTGGTAACCTCATCGACAATATCTGGCAACGCCGCATGTCACTCTATCTTCCCGTCCATTGACGTTTCAAAGGAGATCCCGTCTAAAAAAAGTGAGGTTAGAAAACCGACGTTTTGGTCGTTTTTGAAAGTTATGTGATTTTTGAAGATTACCTTTTTTTTGACATGGCATATCGGCTCCTGAGTGGCGGCAGAAGATTGGAAAATCTCGTCTGGAAAACTCTGAAACAGTGTAACGCCAATATTCCAAAGGTAATTCCTTTTTTTTTCACCAGTTACCTAACCTACATTTTGGCTAGACGGCGAAAATCGAGGCGAATATCGTTCACATTTTCCTAGAAAAATGCTTATTATATATCGGCCTGTCTAGTTTTCCTGTGAACAATTAGCAGATGTCTCAACGCAGTCTCAAACAACTCGCTTTTCGACGTCCAATCTGTGTGTTATGAACCCTTATTTTAAAGCAAGAAAGTAAAATAAAACATTTTAAATATGCTTGTAAATATGTCTATTAATAAAGCTCAGTTCTGGTTTGAAACTAAAAATGATAAGACTAAACTTGGTAGTTTTTTTTTTATTTCACAATGTTAGAAAACTGTGAGTGACTATGCATTTTATTCTGGCAAGGTGTCAGTTTATCATCGACCACTGATAGCAGTTTTTTTTGTAAGCATGGGCACGATTTTGATTAGTTTGTATTAAGTATAGCTACATGAGCCAAAGTTAACTGAAATAGACCATATATTTGTTAAACAAATTTGAGCTGGACTGAAGTCAAAAACTTTTTTGCAGAATAACTCTACATTTAAGAAAACGGTACTGAGAGAATGGAGGCTTTTCTGTGCAAAACCTCCAAAGGGGTTTGAAAAGTATTTTAAAGAAGGCAAATCTGCCCCCAAAGATGTTAAATCAGGAGCCAAGGAGGCAAAAGAAACCAAAGGTGTTTATGCGATTAATGCAAACTGAGCCACTTTGGTAAACATTTTTGAATTATTTTTAGGCAAGGAGGAGGTGAAACCAGACCAAAAAGATCCTGGTCCATCCAAGCCATCTTTAGGGAGCCCACCTGGAGACAAGAAACCTTATGATCAGTGGTCTTTTGGACTTTTCGGAGGCACGGGTAGTAGGTAAGAGAAGTCTACTTAGTTATAGTTTATTTTGTTATTTGTCACTTTATGTAAGTAGGTACAATATATTTTTTTATAATATGAGAATAAAGTAACCATTATTTGTAGGGGCAGTGGAGGTAAACCATTTGGCGAAAATGATCAGAGCAAATGGTATGTCCTGGGAGCTTTTGCAACCATTACTTTTTTGGCCACCATTACAATGTTGGAGATGGGATACAAAGAGGTGGCTTGGAAAGATTTTGTTTATAAGTAAGTGTTATGAGCTAGTACCTATATAATTTATTAGTTAGTAGCAGGAGTTAGTGGGCTGGAGATCCCACTAACATAAATAACTATCATTCGATAATTGTCATTAATAATTTTGCCAAAATTTTGGAGAAATGTCTGAAATCTAGACTCCAAAGTCTTCTTCTAAGACATTTTGTCAGCTGGACATTTTGGCCTTGTAAATGGTAGAAGTATGGCCGATGATGAACACAAAAAATATTATTAACCACTTCGACAATAACGAATCCTGGTTAACAGTTTGCTTGGATTTTGCATGGATGTTCTTGGCAGCTATGGGCTTCATGGGAACATGCTGGATGTCTTTGCAAGCTATTTGTGGGAAAGAAAACAAATTGTTTGAATAAATAATGAGTTCAGCGAACCGTGAACTGTTGAGATTGGGGTGTCACAGGGCACAGTTTTGGGATCACTTCTGTTTATTACTAACATAAGTTCTTTGACAGACATTGAGTTAGAAGGGGCATTGGAGTATAACATGCTGATGACACAGCAATACTATTTAATGGACCATCGTGGGGAGATGTCAGGTTACTTGCTGAGAGGGGTTTGAATATCATGGATTGGTTTAAAACTTTTAAATTAACACTTAATGTAAAAAAAAACAAATTTATTGCTTTTTCCTTGACCTCTGCTAATCGCCTACAGTTTGATACACTTGTTGATGGTGATTGCATGGTTGGGGCAGTGGATTCAATTAAATAACTTGGGCTTATAATTGATAGACATCTTAGATGGCATGAACAGGTGTTAAGACTTACCTCAAATATACGCAAATTAATGTATCAATTTTATATACTTCAGGAAATATTAAATAATAACTTGTTAACACTAGTATATAATCATTAATAAGATATGGTTTGCTAATTTGGGACAGCCTGTGTGCAAATGCTTTAAACTAATTAAATACTGTTCAGAACTATATTCAAATTCAAATCGTTGATTCTCCAACAAGAAAATCCCAATTAGAAGACAATCTAAAAAATATATAAATAAAATACAAATACATTTATGAGGACTTTAATCCTCCACGGTGAAATGAAAACCTTCCATAATTTATTTAATATATTTTAAAAAATTTTCACTATAACAGTACCTTTCTAGGGCACTAAAAGCAATTGAAATTCCTACATAAAAATTATATTTTAATATCCAGGCAGTCGCCGTGCAGTATTCTGTCCTGACAGATCACACCCGATCGAATTCGTAATAAATCTTTTTATTCTTTTCAACTTAAGCACCATCTCATTTTTAAACACCCGGATGATACTACTCTGTTTCAAATGCATTTTGCAATAGAATATGAAGAAAAGAGCGATCGACAAACATTTACCAAATACCGTAAGAAGCTCAGCTATGAGGCTTACAGGTACTCTTCGGGAGGCTGTACCAGGATCACAGCCTGGCAAAAGAGGCGACAATTGCAATTGTACGTAATTATTGTAAATATTGCAAAAGATGGAAAACCAGATTTTTTTGTAAAGTTTGTAAGAATTGGCTGTGGCACGTAACAGTTTGTTGTCAGGATTGTTTTGAGGAAATGGAGGTCCAAGATTGAACCTCTACGTTTGTGTCACCGCCTATTTAATTCCCTTGTGTTAGTAAAATTTGTGTATTTGAGTTTCCTGTAACATATATATTTTAATAAAAATGTGTTAGATTTAATTTACTATTTTTTTTTCACTTTAAAAAAAAAAAAATAATAAATTACAAGGCATTTTTTAGCCCTGGCCAACATATAGAAAAACTAGTTTTAGTAAGACAATAATCTGTAAATTACATCAAATGTGGTTTATTATTCTTAATAGGATATTGACATAAAAATAAGTTTGTATAAGTTTTCGTTACTTTAATTATGGTCCTCACAGACCCCATCCGACCCAATGTGACACACATGAGCCACCCGACGACCGGAGGGTTAACAGATAACAGCACCCAGCACTTATAGTAATTAGAACTAGTAAACAAGTAAAAATAAGCACAGCAAATAAAATCACAAGCAAATCAAAAATCTATAAAACTTAAAGAGGAACCTATTCTTGTTTTAAAAACATTCTCAGAGTTACCGAAGAGATCAACATCAAAAATATTTGTCTGGTTGAACCATCTACCTGCCCTATATAAAGGAGCCTTACTACACAGATTAGTCAAACTGACTGGACGATAAAACAGGTGATGTCTCCTGGTGTTGGCAGGAGGTGCACATAAAGGTAATTCGCTTAATAGTGCAGAACAATTCACAGCTTGTGTAAAAACATTTATCTGACTAGATAGAACAGTGTTGAGCTTTAGTGACAAAAAATTTAATCCCACCCGGAGACATTCCTTCTCAATACCTCTTTCAAGGTATACTCCATCAACCTTAAAGGAGAGGTATTTCAAAAACCTATGCTGTACAAAATCCAACCTATAAACATAAACATTGTATATGGGAAACCACAGCACAGAGTCATCAAAATAACTTAGACCGAACCAGAGAGTCATACAGTGCCGTCAATATGTTTTCAAACTGCTAACAAGATCTAACCAGAAACCCAAGGGACTTTAAAACGGTGCCCAGTGATCTGAGTTATGTGCTTGTTAAATGTAAGCTTCTTATCTACTGCAATGCTCAAATCTCACCGAACTGCAGTCAAGCAGCTGGGAGCCATTGAGAGTATAAGAAAACATGATCTCTTGATTAAGGATGGAAATAGTCGTTTTTTTGCACTTAGAGCCGTTTAAGGGTAATATGTTTCCTTCACAGGCAATTCTCCAGGCAATTTATGATGCAAAAAAGCTTCAAACCATCCGGAAATAAAAGACAATCACATGCAACAAGATCCACAATATCATTGATAAATAAAGTGAATAACATTGGGGCTAAGTTACTGCCCTGGGGTCCACCACTTAACGCTAAGTAAAACGCTGATTCAAAACAATTATATTTAACATAATGAAGCCTATTTTTTAAATAAGAAATGATAAATGCGACAAGATTGAAATGAAACCAACTAATGCCAACTTTCGAGCTAACAAACCATGATCCAGCTGGTCAAAGCCTTAGAGAAGTCTGTGTACAGTACATCTAGCTGCCTCCTCTTATTAATGGCTTAATATGCTATTTGCAGGAAGCATGGCATATTAGTAACCGTAGATCTTTTTTGAAAAAAGCCATGTTGTTTTTCTGAAATATTATCTTTAAGTTGATAAGACAATTTGTCATGTACACATACTTTAATTATAATATGTTAATTATAATGTATTAAAAGTAATTAATAAGCTGTACTCAACATCCCTGTTACATAATGAACACTTAATGTTAGATCGCTAGACATACTTGTCTGTGTATACAGGGTGAAACAATTCGCTTCTCATTATTGGGATCTGGTAAACAGTAAGAGATACAGCAAAGTTTAAATTGGGGCAAAGTTGCGCAATTTAAGGGTCATTGATATGCCGTTGAGAAATTTAGAGAATTCCGACTACTTCCGGAGATATCCGTAATAAACCGAAAATCAGCTATTTTATTTTTATTTTCGGGTCCGGGCCCCCATCATCAACTTCATTTTTTTAAATACGGACCTGGATTTTTTATTTAATTTTTTTAGAAGCATTTGGTCCCCCAAAACCAACGATGTATCACACTTGTCCAATAGCGGTAACAAATATATTGGAACTACAAATATCAGTTATTGATTTATTAATTAATTAGGTCCAAAATGTTACACCCTTATACCTGGTGAGGTCAGAAAGATTAAACAAAGACATTTATTCAAAAAGCAATGTATTTCGTTCATTGTAAAATATAAATTTATGCAGCTTTTCTAAAATTGACTTATTTTGTTGGTAATAATAATTGTCGATATACGTGCTGGTTATTTTAGGTTAAAGAATTTGTTACTACAGTTTTTGTTATGACAAGAAAATGGCAACACTGCCTTGCATGTCAGATTATGACATATTTGCACATACGGGCTTTCAGTCATCTAGGTGCAATATAACTATGATGAGAGGTCTCTAACGATGTTACAACTATATTAAGTACTTGATTAGTTGTTAAGTGGATTGTGAGAAATGTGAAATTATTGATGAGTTTGAATTGATAATTTTGTTAATTACTATGATGTTGATTACAGCAAGTGATAAATGTTTTTAAATTAAATAAATAGAATAAATAAATAAAATATGCATAGTTTATTTATTTATTTATATATTTATTCATTCACAATTTGGTTATATACATAACATATGGTTCGTCATGGTAAAGAAAAGAAATGATATAAAACTAAACACTAAAAAACTAACAGACACACAAGTTAAAATTGTTACAATCGAAAGTAAAATAAAATAACCATGGCCTGTCTTTCACTCATTCATCCTACTACACAGTCCTTTACCATTCATTCATCCATCCATTCTTTACTAATTTACCTCAGCAAAATCTAAGTCAAAAAACTCCCGAAGGGAGTACAGAGATTTATTTAACAAAAGCTTTTTTAGATTAGACCTAAACAAAGTCAGGTTGTTTATGTTCTTTATAAATGTCGGTAAATGGTTAAAAATCTTAAGCGGCATAATGAGATTGCTACCTGCTGTAAACGTAAGTCTGTGCGCAGGCAGCCTCAAGAAGTCACCATTCCTCAAAGAATAATCACCCACCACATCATCAGAGGTCTGAAACACCCGTTTATTCTTCCTAACATACAAGGCACACTGCAGTATGTACACTGAAACAACCGTTAGAAGTCCCAGCTCCCCAAACAGCTGGCGACACGAATGCCTACGACACTTGGAAGTAATTGTTCTTATTATTTTGTTTTGCAATATCAGTATGTCGCTCACCCGTACCGCATTGCCCCAAGCAACCACACCGTAAGCAAGAGCCGAGCCCACATATGCATGGTAGTATGAAATCCAAATACTCCTCTGAACCTTGTGTCTCAATTGCCAAATCACAGGCTGACTCAGGGCAAGTTTCCTCAAGACTGCATCAATGTGAGGCCCCATGAGAGCTGTGAGTCAACAGGTATACCAAGAAATTTAGCAGTGTCATTCTGTGACATCACGCCATTCTTAGTTCTGACATACAAGCTATAATCTAGCCTCCGAGTTGAAAAAAGCAACATGTCTGTTTTTGACGTATTAAGAAGGAGCCTATTTACTACACTGTAATGCTCCACCTGCCCAACACACTCGCAGGAACGGACACTCAGGGACGGGATTTTCCGAGCCACAGTGATGGCTGTCATATCATCAGCATATAATGTAATTTTAGTGCCCTGCACAGCAGCCCCAACTTCGTTGATGAAAACAATGAACAATAGGGACCCCAGACCACTGCCCTGTGGTACCCCAGCCTCCAACGATTCCAATCCCGATGAGCAAGACATCCCCCAAGCATGCAGCACCACCCTCTGAGACTGATTGTCCAGGTATGAAGAGATCCAGTCCCAAGACCGACCCCTCACTCCGTAGGCATACAGCTTCTCTCTCAAAATAAAAAAAAATTTCGTGCCACCCGTTCCCCGTCATCCAGAGACCTGATGACAAGATTAACAGCCCTCAGGATGGCATCCTGAGTAGACAAACCTCCACGAAAATCAAACTGATCGCTCGCTAGAATCCTATTCCTATTTAAGAATCGTAGAAGCCTGTCAAAAAAGGACTTTTCATAGATCTTAGAAAAAGCTGGAAGAACAGAAATCGCCCTATAGTTCTCAATTTTTTTTGGATCCAACTTCTTATGTATGGGCTTAACAAGCGATGTTTTCAGGCTACTCGGAAAAATCCCCTCTGCGAAAGACTCATTAACTAGAAATGGTAGTATGGGCGCAATTTCATCAACAATTTTACCTAACAAAGAGCAAGGGACATCATCCGACCCTCTAGCATCCTTCTTTGAAACCTTCATGATAATTTGCCTTATCTCCACTTGATCTGTAGGAACAAGAAACATTGCGAAATGATTTGATTGTAAAGCGGACCTAACATTTTCCTTGAGCTTATCAGTCTCTGTCCGGACAGAGTCAAGAAAGAAGCTATTGAAGGCATCTGCTGCTGACTGTGGATCATCAAAAATATTACCATGGTGATCCGTAATACTTCTTGGGTAGCTACTCTTCCCATCCAAACATACTTCATTTTTTAGTCCATGCACATTTACTTTTATTGGTTGCATTGAAATACTGAGCATCATAAAAATTTTTTTTACATGTTCTTATATCTTTTTTATGTTGTTTTTGTAAAGCTTTATACCTGTCTTTCATCACTGGATCATTACATATCTGAGTCTGCCTGAACAACTCTCTAAGCATACTACCCTGATTCACAATGTCATCATCTATCCACACTCTATCCCTACTGCCATTTGCACTCTGACACTTACATATTTCCAATGGAAAAGCTCTCTCCATGTGCTCTAAAAATCTAGCCGCAAAAAGGTCAAATGCCTCAGGCGCACTGTCAGCCCGTGCCAGAAAGGACCAGTCCTCACCCCCGATAAGAGCCCCGAAAGCAATCACATTTGCCTCCTTCCTGAAATTACCGATATAGTTGAAATTGTCCAGGTTCCTTTCATTAAGATTGTTAGCACATAAAACACCGCAGGGAATAGAAACCATCTGCATATAGTGATCAGATAAATGACTGGCAACATTCACAGCTCTCACAGTGCCAAGACCAAAACTCAAAAAGACATTATCTATGAGTGACTCTGATATGTCTTGGACTCGCGAACACTCACTCACACAAGAAAACAGACCATAGCTACTAAATAAATTTACAATCTCCCTAGCTTTCTTACACATAATAAATAATCTCACTTCTTTTATTACAAACAGCAAAGTTTAAATTAAAATCTCCAGAAACAATCTGGTGCTTGATACATTTATTTGAATTAAACCAAAGAGCGTCAAGTTTGTCCTTAAAAATTAAATCATCTCCAGATGGGGCCCTATATATACAATAAATTTTAATTTGTTTGTTCTGAAAACTAACCTCTGTGCAACACACCTCAAATGTGGATTCTTCGGCAAGTTTCACACTTAGCCAGTTACTTTAGTTACTCTGAGTTCATCTTCACTACATCAAGTCTCTGTTAGTGATATCACTTCGGGATAATTCAATGACTTAAGAAGAACTGACAATTCATCTGACTTGTTTCTTAAACTCCTAATATTAAAATTGCACAGTCTAACATTTCCAGCACTGTCAGTACTTAGAGAGGATCCCCTGTTCCCATTGATTGTAGGGGCATCCTTCGTTTCACAGAAAAACGAGAGACCAGCGTTCCACTTGGTCAAACCTCACGCTTCCAAGCATCCCTGAAATTCTCTTGTCTAATTGTAACTTTCATAGAACTGTATAAGTCCGGAAACTTCGATTCATGCTCTGAACATTTTACATCTGGGAACTTATCACGAAGCATATTCTCCAGATCATCTGGTTTTGTTGATGGGTGTAGGCGTGTTACATGTAAAGACACATATTTAGGTACAGCCTGTACTGTGCATTGTTGAGTGCTATTTCCCCCAACCATAACATTTCGGTTTCGTTTTCTTCTCGGTTTTTGTAGTTGCCACTCAAAGTCTTTATTTTCATCCACTGTTGGATCATACGGTGTAGGAACGAGATTCTGTATTCATTAAACTTTGACGCTGTTTGGTCTTGAAAAATAGCAGATGCTACATCTTTTCTGCAACCTTCACAGTTTTCTTACAATAAGCACAATTATTGCCCGGCTCTTCAAGGACTTGTTAACATTCCCACAAATATCAAGCGTTTTTGGTCGTCCGTGAAGTCTTTGAAGTAGAGTGGTGGAATACCTTGTGTAATGACATATAAGGGCGAAAGCAAGGACACTTATTAGCAGATTGTACACTCGTTTGGGCAGCATTTTCAGGCCTCCAATATACGACACACTGAGGAATCGGATGTTGAACTGGGCAGTACTAACTCCCCCGGGCCCGGGACACCGCACAATTATAGCTTTACCAAAGAGGAGATACTGGGTAGGTTGAGTTCTCTCGGCATCGGGAAGGGCCCAGGTCCTGATGGAATCCCTCCCATGCTCCTCAAGAAATCTGGGGAGTCCATCACCAATGCTTTGCGTATTATCTTCCAGAGGTCCATCGATTCTGGTTACTTTCCTAAAGAATGGAAGCAATCGACCCTATTTGGGAAATAAGAACGCCATTGAAAACTACAGAGGCATCTTTTTGCTTTCCATTGTACTAAGATCTTTGAATCTATCCCAAGTAGCACCATAAAAACATTTTAGGTTTATTTGAAGTTTAAAACGGTTTTATTGTGGTAAATAAAAAGATAATGGTTTTAAAGTTACCTTGTAGATATACTGCCAGAACTTAAAAACTGTTTAGCGTTTAATATTGGTTCTAAAGCATCTAATAAGATTATCAAATAAGATTAATTAATCAAAAGTTTATTTTTCTTACTGTGGTTTTAAAATGGTTTAGTCTCAATTAACTTTAAAACTATTCAGTTTTGTGAAGAACTTGTGGGCTGTTTGGTTTTATTACGTTTTAGTTTGTGACGGTGTACTTTTTAAAAACTTTTGAAGATTCTCGTAATATAAGTAATAAAACCCACTATTAAATCTAGTTATCTCAGGACTATTGGGTCAGTAACTAATATGCCGTAAACCTATTTCATTAGCTTTCTTTAAAACTGCTTACATAAATGCTGTTAGCAGGCTATATTATAACTGAACGCTCTAAACTTAATCAATTTGGTTATCGTAAAGAGTAACCATACTTCTTGTTAGAAACAATAAAACTAAACTCATCCCTTCTTCTTTCATGTCTAAAATGGACATCGCATTTTGTTTAGAGTGAAACAGTGGTGTAGTGTATTGTAAAGTTTAGCAACTTTATTGTTAAAAACAATTAGAAAAACTGGAGGTACAAAATTAGTAAGTACGTCGCCAACTTGTAATACGACTCGTCGAGTTTAAGGTTTAAACCGAGCGGCATTTAACACAGCCGCATTCATACTAAACAGTTTTAATTCCAAGGCCATCTTGCTTTATCTAGGATATGTGCTCTTGGAAAGGTATAAAATAAACGTTTCTCTGTCGATGTGTTGAGGTTTTATTTAATTTTCGGCCATTTTGCTTTCTCGAGACGCTGGACGCCATATGATGGATAACAATATTGAGGCTTACATAAAAATGATAAAGTATTAACTTAAAGGCGTAATTTCGATTTATATTAACATAAAAAAAATAAGTTATAGATAAAATTATTTTTCTTTTAAATTGAAGTTTTTCAAGTTTTCAATTCTTTTTTGTTATTTTTTTTGGGATTGTACAGCTTCAGAAATTTTGAGGCGCCTGAGTTTTTTTTGAGATCTTTTTTGTTCGCATTTATCAATAAAGTCGGGCGCGCGAGTATTTTTGACAGTCCTAAATATCAAACTACTTTTTATTATTTTATAGTTACAGATACGTATATAATACATATAAAAATGTGTTGGCCTCGTATTGATTATCTTTGAACTGCTTTTATGTGATAAAAAATGAGTATATAGTTTTAAAGAACTATTTTCATTTAAAGTTTATGTTAACAATAAGGTAAATTATTTTTAAAAGTATACATTTAATAAACATTTTTAAGTCCACCTTAAAACTGCGTGTGTTTAAAATGTATTTAAACTGGTTTTAAAAGTGCCTCCAAAGCAGTTTTAAAAATGGTTGCTCAGGGTAATAAAGTTTTATGAAGGTTTTTAGATTTGGTTTTATTTAAACAACTGATATGTGAGGAACAACACGGTTCCTTTAAGAGGCGTCCAACAGCCACCAACCTGAGTCTTTTCCAAATGGAAAAGTGCTCGCTGATTCCCAGGTGGATGCTATTTAGACCGATGAAGTATTTGACAGTGTATCGCACAAAGTACTATTAAGGAA
Organism: Pissodes strobi; assembly: GCA_016904865.1. Taxonomy (NCBI): domain Eukaryota; kingdom Metazoa; phylum Arthropoda; class Insecta; order Coleoptera; family Curculionidae; genus Pissodes; species Pissodes strobi. Next base: position 123,755 of record MU186857.1, read on the forward strand.
ATTGCCCAGCATGGACATCGATGGGCAACATATGCACTGGATCGGATCATACTTCACTGGGAGAGACTAGTGTGTCAAGCCAAATGGCTTAGTGTCAGAGCCAATAGATGTTGTTTCGGGTGTGAATTAGGGCTCTCATCTTGGTCCAGTCCTGTTTCTGTTGTTTATCAATGACGTAGTATCGGTTTTCAAGTCCTGCAAGTGTACTTTACGCAGACGACTTAAATGTATACTGAAAGTTATTCATTGGCAGTTAAAAATGATTTGAATTACTTGGCGGTGTGGTATGAGAGTAATGGGTTGAAATTTAATGGCAGCAAATGCAAAGTTGTGTGCTTCCATCGTCGCAAAGGCTTCGTTCTCTTCGATTATGTCATAGGGGAGGAATGTTTGGAAGCCGTGGAAACAATTAGCGACTTGGGTGTGGTGTTTAATAGGGAGATTACATTTAATAAGCATATAGAGCTATACGCTAGACCCTGGAGGCTGACCGTAAATGTCCCTCTGCTTTTGTTTTGCTTGTTGTGAACTGGTAATTTACTGTTTCTTTAGTCTAAGTTTTTCTTTTTGTCATTTTTCTTGTTCCTTTACATGTAAATTCATGCATATGGTGTTTGCAAAGTGTAAATAAATAAATAAATAAAAGAAATTGAGGGAGTCTGCTAGTACTGAGACACTGACGTCTAAACATATATCCTATATCGACATCATGGACATGAAAATCTAATTCCGCTCTAGCGGCTTGAGTCGTTGCAATCGCGGCCGTCCTGGGTTAGCTTGCTCCTCAATGCGCAAGGGTTATGATGTCACATCGGTTTACACATTTCTGTCCCATTTGTCGAGATTTACCCTCATACCGCCGCGTAAGATGTTTACACATCAATAAATAAATAAATAATAAATAAATATCTTGAAGGGAAACATTGGGGCAATACAATCTTTGTATAATTGCCTTGTTCGTTCTGTTCTCGAGTACAATAGTATCGTGTGGCCTCCTTTCTACAGATGTAATGCCGAAATACTAGAACGGCTACAACACAGTTTTTGTAACTTTGTTCTGTATAATCAACGCTTCCCTTATGAGCACCTTATATATAGAATTCGATATTTGTTGGTGGGTCTGAGATCCTTGGAGGAACGCAGGAAGTGTGCTATGGTTCTATTCCTTTATACATTAATCAATGGTGTAATCGACTGTTCACAGTTGACAGCCAGCATACGATTTCGTGTGCCACAGAGGGTTTCCAGAAACAGTCAATTATTTCAAGAAGAACGCCACCATACAATCAGTGGTTTTACTCACTTCAGCGATATGTTAAAGTGAAACTACAACCGGCATTTTGGAGACTACGATTTGTTCGTTGGCTTTCTCCAGCTTCAGGACAAATATTTTAAGCAATCAGTTCTAGAATGGTTTCAGAGTGTGATGGGTGGATTGGTTTCGAGTTTGCAAATTTTCCATCTCCAAATGTATAATCCCCTTGGTCAGAGTGTCTTTTTGATATGTAATTGTTTTTAAAAATTTTGAATCTATGTTGTGTTCATTGTAATAATGCTGTTCTTTTGTATTCTACGACAAACTCTGATTTGTTTTAGCTTAGGTTTATTTTTAACTTTAATGTATAAATTGGAATTAAACAATTCTGTAATATACTTGAATAAATAAATAAATAAATAATTATTTGTATGTTTATTTCTACATTGAGTTATTTACTTGTACCTACTACCATCGATGGCAATATCAAGAGTTTAATTAAATTATATTTTTCAGTTACTTATCAAAAGGAGCTGTGGAAAAACTAGAAGTTGTAAATAAGAAATGGGTTAGAGTGAGACTGAATCCTGGTGCTGCGGTAGAAGGCAATGCGGTACATATATGTTCTATTATTATACAATACCATCTGTTTACTCTTCAGAAAAAGTTAGGTGCTCTTGTGCAAACTCATTTTTTATTTATAGAATATCATCTGGTTCAACATAGGCAGTGTAGATTCCTTTGAGAGAAACCTGGAAAATGCTCAGATTGAAATGAACACTGAGCCCCAAAACTTTGTTCCTGTCATTTATAAGACGGAAATTGAGGCGGCAAGTCTTTCAGGTATGATAATTAAATGCTTGATTGTAGTTATGTAGACTTCCAGAATTAAAATTTTCCCAATTTGTTCAGCCCATAATTATTGGAGATTCACGTTTAATAAACCTTTAATTAGGACAGGTCACTTTTGTGTTGCAATAGTTCATCTTTATTTTAGCATTGTATTTAGGGTTCTGTATCTATCTTATAACACATAGACTTCAATAGTTCATAGGTCGTGGTGGAAGGGTATGATATGGACCCACTCACTTTTAAACTTTAAACCTTTGTATGCTTGGACATACCTATTTAGTAACCGGTTCATTGTAACAAGTTAACAAATATTCCTTTAAAATGGCTAAATATGTAAAGATTGCTGAACCTATTTGTTCTTACTACTATATTATATGACAAATAAATAATTTGTAGGTATGCTCCCTACCTTGTTGATCATTGGATTTTTGTTATGGATGATGCGAAGATCAGCAGAGATGATGGGAGGACGCAGAGGCAAGAGAGGTGGTGGTTTGTTTGGTGGCGTTATGGAAAGTACCGCTAAGCTGATTAATTCAAATGAGATTGGTGTTAAGTTTAAGTAAGAATAAGATTTACAACCATTTTGTAAATATTTTCTATGTGATCTACTTATGTTAATATACAGGGTCGCTGTTTTATCTCCAAAAGTGCTTATGCAGTTATTGAAATTTATATGGTCGCTATGATATAGTAAAATCTGAAATAGGTAAATGTTATATAGCCAAGAATAACTTACATAGATATTTATTTCATGTCATGGAGACATTGAACTTGGAGGATAAATTTACATATTTTTTTGATATATTTTACGGTATTTTTAACATGGGTTTTCCCTATGTTACTAAACGCAGGCCCACTAAAAGACTATCCACTCCGTGGATAACGCCCTCAATTATTAATGAGGGTAAACAATTAAGACTTCTTCATAGCCAACTGAAATCTCTCAATAACTTTGAATTGCTTTTGTCATATAAAAGAAGATAGAAGGCTTACAGGGAGAATATTGCCACTGCAAAGAAAACTTTTAATTCACAAAAAATACTGACTTCCTCAAATATCATGCGAACCTCATGGGATATCATTAATTCATCTACAAATGTCTTGAAGCACAAGTCAAAATCTCTTCCTGATGTAATCACTGCCGATGGCAAAAATTTTACTGGAAGTCTTGACATTGCTTTTTTATAGACTCAGTAGCTGGAGTGATAGGCAATTTTTATGCACCTGCAAGTGCAAATATGCCTGGCAACGGAATACCTCAATCTATTTTCTCATCCTCTCTTACTGAAATTGAAACCCTTGGGATTATTAAATCTGTCTCAGAAAAGAAATCCTCTGTCGCCAATGAGATTCCCTGTACCCTATTGTGCGAGTGTGCTGTTAGTATTCTTAGTTTTGACCTATCTTCCCAATATATCCTTTCAATTCGGATATTTTCCGAAATAGCCATTGTGATACCATTACACAAGAAACTTCGCTGGTTGACAACTACAGGCCCATCCCACTGTTGTCTGTATTTTCAAAGATCTTCGAAAACTCTTTCAAGAGGAGACTTGTTTCTTTTTTGGTTGCTTTTAACATTCGGTCATGCCACCAGTTCGGGTTCAGAGCTGGACTCTACAACGGATGCCATAATCTGCCTTTATACTAAAATTTTGAATAATTTTGATTCAAAATTAAAATCTGTGGGCATTTTTTTTCGATGTTACTAAGGCGTTTGATACAATTGACCACAGCATACTTCTAAATAAGGATTTTCACTACGGAATAAGAGGCCCAGCTTACAGGTGGCTTGAATCATATTTGTCAACTAGGACCCAGGCTGTCAGAGTGAAGGTTGGAGATCGGGTTGTGGTATCTGATTGGGTGGATGTTGTGACTGGTGTTCCACAGGGGAGTGTTCTTGGACCAATTCTCTTTTTGTTGTTCATTAACGACTTGCCTCTCTTGGTTGATGACAGCTATGTCACTTTTTTTGCTGATGATACGTCACAGGACCGACGTGACTATGAAACTCTTCACTTGCAGGGCAGGAAATGTCTAGCTGAAATTGCAGACTGGTGTCAGAAGAATGGTCTTTGTTTGAATGGCTTAAAGACCAATTTTATTGTATTTACTCCAGTATGAGCAGTTCAGGATAGAAGCCTACTGCTAAGAGAGGGATCAACTAACTTAATTCAGCAGGACTCCTCCAAATTTTTGGGAATTGTACTTGATAGACATCTGTCTTGGGGTGATCAGGTGGAGTCAGTGTGCAGTAAATTGTCTCGTGGGAACTATGCCATTCTCAAGCTCCGAGATCTTGTGGATGCTTTTACCCTTAAATCCTACTATGCAGTAGTACATTCTACTCTGGCCTACGGCTTGTCCGACTGGGGCAACTCTTGCACTATACAAAGGATTTTGTTAAGTCAGAAACGCATTATCCGCGCTATGTTTAGACTTTCTTTCAGGGAATCATGCCGTGAATCCTTTAAGAATGCAACTGTCATAAATATTTATATTCTGCAATGTGCATGTCAAATATTTAAGAATTGTAGTAACTATTAAAAATTTGGCGACATTAATTACTACAGAACTCGTAGCGCGGATAAATTGTGTATTCCTTTGGCTCGATTGTCTCAGGTGCGGGATGGTCCTGTGATTACCTTACTAAAAATTTCAATCACCTGCCAGAAGGTGGTAAGGGTGCTACAACACTTCCAGTTTTTAGAAGAGCTCTTAAGATTCTGCTAGCTGACTACCCATTCTATAATTTGACTGAGTTTTTTTAATTGTAACCTTAAATAGGTTTTAGTTTATTCTATATGTTTTTTAAGTAGTATTATTGCAGTATTGTTGTAGTCCATTTTAATTGACAATTCCGATGCATTGTAACATTTGTCTATTAATAAACCATTTTGATTTGATTTGATTTGAATATCAAATGGATAAATCTATAAAACTTCTGTAAAAGAAGCAACCTTTACTAAACAAAAACACAAATATTAGATTCAAATGTGACTAAATAATGACAATATTTAGAAAAACAATACAATTGCAATAAAATTTTTATTTACAGATAATTATATGAAAATTTGAAAGCTGTTAAAGAATCAGTCTTTTCATACCATGGATTTTGCAGTAATATTTCTTGGGCTCTATTCCTGAAGGCATTAAATTTAAGGTTTTTAATTTGCATTTTCTTTGCATTGAACATATAGTGTAGTTTCCAAAAATCTTCAGCATCAGCATCTTTAAAACTGTATATTTAAGTCTTCAGCAAACTGGGACTAAAGATGTTTGAGGATAGGTCATGAAAAAATAATTTTATCTCCAATGTAGTTGTTCAAATTAAAAATGGGTTTTCTTTTTTTATTTAGGGTGATGCATTATCCTGATTTGGTTTGGTTTCGCATCAATATCATATTTTTTGTGTCAATAATACATTATGTCTTACAACCCAATCATCTGCACACAAAGTGTCATCTAAACCTTCAAATTAAGAATTAATTGCTTAATTGTTAATATAATATCTTGTTAATTATTACACTTAGAAAAACACTTTAAATACAATGAATAGTTTCGGCGGTAGGATCCTTGTGAAACATCGTTGAATAAAAATACTAGGTATAATTAGTACACTGCTTTTAGATGTTTCAAAATAATTTAATGAGATATTTTTCTCTACATATGTTTCGGCTTGATGAGGCCTTTATCAAGAGTAGTTGTATACTAAAATCTAAAATTGTTATACCCTACTAAACCGCCTGACGGTATTTTGATTTTATTGCACTGTCAATTATGCAGGTATTTAACAGTTGGTCGTTCGTATTTAAAACGTCTGTTTTTTGTGACTTTTGGATTTCTAGGTACTCCAAAAGGTACAGCCTTTTGCTTTTTGTTTCCGTGTGTAAAAGTTTTACATTATTCGTATCTATTAAATGGTTATTTTCTATACAATGTTTTGCTAAACCTGAGTTTTTAATACTATGTAGAATCGATTTTTTGTGTTCTTTAATCCTAATATTTAAGTTTCGACCAGTTTGTCCTACGTATAAAGCTTCACAAATACAGAAGATTTTAGAGATCGAAGGTGCACTTTCTAAATTAGAATTAATTTCATTACATTTGGAGAACATATTTCATAAACAGTTCTATTGGGGAACTTAAAACACAATTTATATGTGTTTAAGATTGTTTTTGTACAGGGTGCTTACATTTTATCTCCAAATATCTCCGTCGAGAGTTGATACTTCTACTAAGACCTCATTCGATCCCAAAATATTTGTATAATCATTTGGAACGTTACCAAATTGCAAATTTAAAAAAATGAAACATGTTAATTTTTCATAATTTTCAATCATTTTAAACTGTAAACTAACTTTAAAAGGAAGAAAAGGTGTGTCATAACTAATCTTGAATCATCATTTAAGACCCTAACCATTTATTTTTTATTATTTGCAGTGTTGTAAAATTATCATATTAAATAATTTGAAATTATCTGTCTGCCCAATTTTTAAAATCGCTACAATTAAAAACTTAATTTACATATCTTATAAATTAAGTATTTTTGAGTGTCGTAACCAGTCATTTCAAAAATAAATTTGAGCTACATTGTCAATATTTTACAATTTCACATATAAGGGATATTAAACCAGTGGATTCCATTTTTGAATGATTTACACTTAAAGAAAAAGCTGCTGCCTATTATTTTTACAACAAAATTGTAATCTAGAAAGTGCTTTATTGTAAATCCAAAAATTACTGTTAATTCATGTTGGTTACAAAATTGTTTGCATTATGCACACTTCAAAATCGAATAGCATATAACACTATGGGCTATAAACAGATAAGTACAATGTCAGGAAAGGTGCTAAGCAAAATCAGCATACAATTTGACAATACAATACAATACAATATTATATATGTTTAGAAAAAAAATGAAGAGAAAGGAACAATATGTTTGTGCATAAAGCAAAGGAAGGCTCATTCATAAAACCGACTTGTTTAATTTGATTGCATAGCTTTTTATTGTTTTTAATTTTTTATTTTTTATGTGAGTGTAATAAAATCAAATATGTTTATAGAGATGTAGCTGGATGTGAAGAGGCGAAAATCGAAATTATGGAATTCGTCAATTTCCTTAAGAATCCTCAACAATACATTGAATTGGGAGCCAAAATCCCTAAGGGGGCTATGTTAACAGGTGAAGTCTTTGGGTTTGGTACCAACTGCTATTTTCTAATTATCGCCCACGTTTAGGTCCCCCTGGTACCGGAAAAACCCTTCTTGCCAAGGCAACAGCAGGAGAAGCCAACGTGCCTTTCATCACTGTCTCTGGATCGGAATTTTTGGAAATGTTCGTCGGCGTGGGACCCTCCAGAGTTAGAGATTTATTTTCCATGGCCAGGAAGCATGCACCTTGCATATTGTTCATAGACGAAGTAAGGATCCATATGATATAAAATGTGCTTTATCGTGAAATAATTACAATTTACTGATACAGTATCACTCACACAAACAATTCAAAGTTGGGGAAAATATAGATTATCTTAAAACCTGGATTAAAATAAGATACGCTTTTCAGGTGTCAAGCCCGAATTTAAAATAAAAATAAAAGCACTAGCTTAAAATTACAAATTATCATAGTAAAACTCTCGCAAATCTTAATATGTCTTCCCAAACAGTAGAGCTCTGACAAAGTTCTGGACAAGCTTTGGCTTGAAGGATCAAACACTAATATCAAGTAAAACTTCCATTATAGATCGATGCTGTGGGTAGGAAGAGAGGTGGACGTTCTTTCGGTGGCCATTCCGAGCAAGAAAACACTCTGAATCAATTGCTGGTAGAAATGGATGGTTTCAATACCACTACCAATGTGGTGGTTTTGGCGGCCACTAACAGAATCGATATCCTGGACAAAGCCTTGCTGAGGCCGGGCAGGTTCGATAGGCAAATCTTTGTCCCAGCGCCGGACATCAAGGGAAGAGCTAGTATATTTAAGGTAAGTCTATAGTAGAGATAGTTTGCAAATATCAATTTCGAAAAAGTTTTTTAGGTGATTGATTCGAGAAGTTAATCTAAATGCTTCAAAATCGTAAAGTGATCTTTATTTCATTATATATAAGAGAACATTGGGGGAGATTGGGAATCAAATTATAGTGTTGTTGATACAGAAGTTTGTTGTATTTTATATATTTATCTATAGTTATTTAATACTTATTTTGTAGGTTCACTTAGCTAATCTGAAAACTGACTTGGACAAAATGGATTTGGCTAGAAAAATGGCTGCCTTAACACCAGGTAAGGAAATGTAAACTATCACTGATTGATACAAAATATTCCTCTTAACGTGATTCGTGAGAAACCACCAATCAATATTTATTAATGTCAGTATAAAGAGTTTACATACGTCAAAAATTTAGCACAGAAGTGTGCAATGTAGTTTACTAAGACTAAAAATTTCACCAATTCCATAACTAAAATCATAGAACAGTTATAACAATATAGTTACTAAAATATCAAAATGCTAAATTATGACACTAAAAGAAAAAATAAAATAAGTTACAAAATATGAAAATTGCTGTAAAAATATCCATAAAAAAAGTCATTTTCTGTCAAAAATTTCCTAAAGTTAATCAAAGGAAGGTTTCTTATATGCAGAGGTATATAATTGAAAAACTAGCCCAATATCTTTGTCCATCCTGAAACCTTCCAATTCGGTAGGGAGTAGGTTTTGTCTATGTCTAGTGGAGTGATCATGGGCCCGAAAATGCCAGAGGCCATTCTATATACACGTGGCTACATTCGTCCCTAATCTCGGACCTGTCATTAATCTGACTGTTTGTTTTTGGAGCCAAAATATTCGTTTGCCCTCAGCTGAACGGCCCCGTATAACAATAAGCATATTTAATATATAGAGTAGAACAATGCAAAGTATTATTGCAGAGCACATCGACAGAAAAAAGTCGGGAAAGATTATCGAGGACATAAAGATCTTTCCTGAACTTAGAAACAATGCTAATGTGATTTGCTCACTGCAACTTAGGATACATAGTTACCCCCAAAAAGTTGAGCTCGGTTTTATTTTGAATATTTACCTCATTGAAAATACCATTTGTTTGGTCATTGCAGCATTAAGCAGTAGCTTATTGGAGCAGTCATTGCTGGACTCAGCTGTGCATCTCTACACAGTTATAGAACTTCTGTCGGAGAATCCGCGGCCGTAGAGACTGTAGTGCTATCTGCGAAGAAGGTATATTTTGCTAGAGTTTCATAATTTGGGACACCCTTTATGTATAATATAACAAACCAGTTTGTGGCCAGGATGGAGTCCTGCAGAACTTCTACTGTGATTGTTACCTGTCCTGCAGATAAGATTGCAGAAGTTGCATTCTGCTTGGAGAAAAATCATAAAGAAAAGCTTCTGTAAAAGGATGCCATGATCAATGCAATCAAAAGTTTTACTCAAGTCACAGAAAACCGAGTTAAAGCGCACGTTGTGAATCTGCTATATTTGAAAAAAGATAAAAAAGTAAATGAGTAGTGTTTTCCCTTTTTCTAAAGCCAAATTGCCTGAGTAAAGATGCTGTTAGTCTCAACAAAAATTGTGATCTGCGTTACCTTGCACTTCTCCAATACTTTTGTTAAAACAACAGTTATCGAGATGGGCCGATAATTCCCTTGCATAGATGGATCACTCTTTTAAAAGATGATCTTCATCAAGGCACTCTTCAAACAGCCTGAGAAAATGTGGTTTTTGAGATGGATATTAATAATTTTAGTAAAAAGGATAATAAACTCGTCACATGTTATTGTAACTAATTTAGTGTGCCATTTTGTAATGAATATCTAGCTCAGTTGCTAATTTGCAAAGATAGAGCAAACGTTAATTTATTTAGTTTATTTGAGGGTGTGAGTTAAGTTATTTCCTCTGGTGATTTAATTTTTATATTAAGGCGCCACTTGCGATAAATCAAAGAAATCAACTTAAAAACAAATTATATATTAACTATATGATTAAATTACAAGTTATGGTACCATGTGCACTGCAGTTATTAATACAATTTAGGTCAATATAATTAAAATTAGATTACAAATGCAATCAAATACAATTGATTACTGAAAATTTAATTTACAAATGTTACTTGAAATGCTATTTATAAATATGCTTGTAATATGATGAAAATGAAATTAACTTTATTATTAAAGATTAACAAATTTAATTGGTATTCACAATCAATTTATTTTCATTTACCACTCCGTACCTATTTGTCCAACTATCCTATAACCATGCAACCGTATTGGGACCTTTACTAGAAACTTCTGCTTATTCCCAAGTTTAGCTGACCTGAGCTGATGTAGGTCTTCAAAAAGGTTGTCTTAGCGTATGGTTCTCCCTCTACAGGTCTGGCACAGCGACGTGGACAGTAGAGGTTTCCTTCATCCAGCGGTATTTACATGTAAAAAAATAATAATAAACGCCTTACTATACTTACTATACTGCTAATTACTTACTTACTTACTATACTGCTAATAAAAAATAATTATACAGAAGAGTATCCTGTGGACCTCAGTTTGACATTGGATGTTGAAAACTTGAAAATTTACTAGTTACAGTAGATATAATCAAAACTTAAATTATAATTTAAAGTTCAGCAAAAATTGTAAATAACCATGATTAGATAACGATATAAATAATTACTGTTACTCAAGATACTTCCTTTCTTTACTTTGAGATATGAAATTCAAAGGAAATGATGATTGAAATTAGAAATTTAAAAGAAAATTATGAAAAAATTATGAAACTTGTCCAACAGTGACTCTCGGCAACTTCAAGTAGAAAATAACTAGATTTTTATAAAAAATAGGAAAAACAAGGTATAACCTTTCTTAAAACAAGTCTAATGACTCCAGATAAGTAATTTCTTTACTTAATCTATAAATATGGCCCTTGGCACATAAACAATAATTTGACGTAAATTACGTCTCAATTAATTAAAGATAGAGATAAGATAATCACTATCTCGCTTTGAGATAGGAACTTAGGTAAATGATAAAGAAAAATAAACCAGGTAAATTTACATGCATGTGCTTAAACCTCTTTCATATGCAAATCAATGCCGGTACATCATTGATCAAACGTGACACGATAAGTGATAATAATTGTAGTTTGATGTTACAAATAAACTGAAAGATTAATGAAATAAGCCTGAAAAACTATGATCAACTATACTACTAAAGAAAATTCAGCGAAATTCTATCCAAATTCACTTAACTACCTTTTACAGGAACATATAAAATTCGCTTTGAGAATCTTCCAGGTAATACTGTTCAATTTAAATGAAAATATGTAAAATCATATGTATGACCACTAAACGATGAAATAATTACGTTCTCTATATATATGGATTAAACCATTATGAAATTACACGAATTTGACCGATAAGATACGCAATTATCCACAAAAAAAAAAACGGTATTCAAACCAAAAGGTCACCATGAAAAATTAAGATTGTTGAAATCGTCAAACACTCGAAAGTGCAATATAAAAATGCTAAATTCTCGCTTTAGCTAAATATAAGTCAATGAATTTGAAACAATTATTACTAATGTATTTAAAACATAAAACGATTATTGAAAAATATGCGTGATGAATAAAATATTTTGAGATCTGAAACTAATACCACTTACCGTGCCAACGTCTGCACACACGATGATATGATCTTCCTTTCAAAATTTGTACGTTCTACCTATTTTAATTTTCAACGCTTGGATTGGGCAATTTAAATACACGTGACAACCGTTGTAGGAAACCCGACGTCAAACTAAGGAAACATTCAACATACGCTAAATCTATCTATTGTAGATTACAGACATTGAACAACACTCCACGTTCTTCAATTACCTACTAACTATACCAGATAAGCCCGTTTCCCAACAGATGGCATTCCCACAATCAAGCGATCTGCACCGACACGAATCCATAAATTGGTAGATACAAATCTGCGTACCTGTTCTCCTTAAAGTTAATTGTGCAAAATATATCCATTCATAGGTAGGTGTCACTGCCGATCTTATACCGAGCATTGAAAACCATTGGTAAATAGGTAGAATTAATGGAGCGGAATAGACTGATATTTGATAACATATATTCCGTTACATTATATTTTGTGATTTTGTATTGCTGTTGATTTTGCCTAGACAGGCATTTATTATTTGATAAAATTGTTTCTAAAATATCGAAATATTGTTACCTTCAACTATTGCTATTGTTCATCATGTCGTCTTTGATTTCAGAACGTGTGATTAAGAAAAAATTAGTTTTTAAATGAAACTGACTATATTTTATTGCATTTTCAAATATTACTTAAAATTCAGACGTTATAAATAATATGCTTAAAATAAAATCTTTTCGATGTATTGGCATTTGAAAATGTATCATTTTGCATAATTTTCATGTATCGATTGATGTTTGTGATGAAGCATCCTCATCCTGTATAAGTATTTATATAAGTTCTTATGTATATTTGATATTGCTCCCCGCAATAATCATCGATTGGGAATTATTCAGATAAACATTTACAAGGCTCAAAGCTGAATTATGTACACTTGTAACTTTGAATTAATATATTTTGCAACTATAATTACCATATAGCCTTGCTTAAAATATACATCAATCACCATTATTACTTTAAAATTAATAATATGAATACATTAAAAGTAAAAGTATATATCAACAGCAATAATTAAAATAAAATGCAACACAGTTAAATTAATGCCACTAACAGACGCTGGGTGCTCGATTTTGTAGTGCGAAATATAAACAGCGAACAACACAACACATTTAAAAAAAATAAGGCTAGCACTGCAACTACATAAAAGTCACAGTTTGTATGATAATATTTTTATATTTGGTTTATATTTCAGAATTCTTGTTCAATTTAAAATGTTTTGACCAATAAATACAAGGCATGTTGGAATAAACTTAGACGGTAGAGTCTAAATATGCAATCTAATAAAAATCTGCCTACAGTCCGCTCTATAATATAATCTATCAAGAACTCTACAGTCCTTTTCGGTATTTTGAATATTTTACATGATTGTGCAGTATGACTCTAAGCAATTACGGCACAATTATAATGTAACTGGAACAATGCATGCAAAGCCATTAACAGTTCTTTATTTGCAAAGGCTTTCTAACGATTTTTTTAAAAGACAAGTGGAGCTTGAGACCAGCTGGTCTCTGTGAGTATCAAATACAAAAAATGTGCTATCAACATAAACTTCTAATAATTTCACTTGTATCAGTTTCAAACTCAAACTGTCCATCAATAAAAACCTCTCTCGCCACTTCCCTTAGATTGAAAATACATATTTTTCCATTATGTTAATATCCAAGTTGATAAATAACTAATTTGCTATTAATGGATGTATGTCATTTATAAATAGTGGGGGCTCAAGCATATCTCCCTGAGGCAGTCCATGGATAACTTTCGAAACCTCTGAAAACCTGCTGCATCCTATATGGCGGGTAACTTTCAACTCCATGCTCTGTTCATGGAGATCGTAATAACTTAATTTCTGTAACAGAATTTCATAGGATGAGGCCTTGAAAAGGTCGCACCCTACATACTGATTCTCTTCAAAGCTAGCGACTAAACAATGTATCTACCGCTTGGGTTGCAAAGAGGAAAAACTTCTATTATCTATTTTACGTATTGGCTTTTGTTGTTTAGGGATTCTCTTCTCTTTAGCTCTAGTTTTTGCTTTTGCCTACCCTTCAATCCCATGTAACAATAAAATTGTGAGACACTTTTTATTTATTTAGGGTATAAAAGTGCGTTAATATGTTCAATAAAAATATATTGGTTTTAAAGCCACCTTAAGATAAACTAAAACTTTTATAAGACCACTTATTCTTATGCAAAGGATTTAATGCACTCTTTAAATCAAAATAAAAACCATTTACTCTTAATGCCCTATTGATCTTATACTGGTTTTATAATACTCTTGACATTGACTATTTTAAAACTAATTTGCCTTTTTACAGAATTAAATAGCAAGTTGGTTTTAAAACAATCAATTTTGGAACAAATAGTTTTAATTTAGTTCCATACGAAAATCCAAACAAGATGTGGATGGACGCAAAACACACAATAATATCAACGCTAGAGGCAACATAACCGAAAACCAAACCTGTCTAGAAACAACATTGGATGTCTGATAGCACGCTCGACATAGTTGAAACTAGGAGAAAACGGCCTTACCAACATGGAACAGCAAGATGAGTATAAGAAACTTTCAAAGCTCATTAAGGCAAACTGCAGAAAGGACAAGAATGACCACCTCAACAATATCTGCAAAGAAATTCAACAACATGCCAATACCACACAGCCGAAAGATGCGTTCGTGAAAATAAAATACATAACCCGCAAATTCAAGCCTCGCACCTGGGCGATCTGCGATCCCAACGGCAACCTAAAGACATACATAGACGAGATCACCGAAATCTGGAGGAAATACTGTGAAAACCTCTACAGTTAAGAACAGATCGAAACCCAAGATATTACCAATTGGGACGAAGAACCCGGCATACTGCTACAGGAAGTACACGCGGCCATCAAGAGACTTGCAAATAATAAATCCTCTGGAATTGACATAATTACTGCGGAAATTCTAAAAACGCTGAGCGATGAAGGAATAAAAGTAATTTACATGATCTGTCAAATGATATGGAGAACAGGAATATGGCCCAACGAATGGACAACCTCAATTATTATCCCCCTGCACAAAAAAGGGGCTATATCCAAATGCGATAACTACCGTCTTATCGCTCTTATACCACATGTAAGCAAAGTCATGCTCCACATTATACATTCTAGACTGCAGGCTTTCACTGCTTGGCAAATTGCTCCTGAGCAGGCTGGGTTTGTTAAAGGGCGTGGCACGAGAGAGCAGATATTAAACCTGCGCCAACTGATAGAAAAGGCTAGGGAATATTACACGCCCATGTATATCTGCGTAGTCGACTATGTGAAGGCTTTTGATAGAGTTAAATGGCACAAACTGTGGCCAACCCTCATAGAAATGGGAGTACCAGAGCATATCGTCCTCCTGATTAGGGGTTTATATGAAGAAAGCACCGCTGTGGTCAGAGTCGATAAACAATCCTCCGAATGCAAAATAAAAAAAAGGAGTAAGGCAAGGCTGCATACTCTCACCACTGTTATTTAACCTATACAGCGAAAGTATCATGCGCTACGTATTAGATGACTGGGACGGAGGGGTCACAATAGGCGGGAAGAAAATCTCCAATCTTCGCGGATGACACACTGCTACTGGCGAGCAGCGCAGATGAACTCAAAGCCCTATCCGAGAGGTTAGAACGCGTCAGTCTGGAGTGCGGTCTTCAAATAAACATCCAGAAGACGAAAGCGATGATTGTTGACCGCGCAAATGATGACTGGACAAATATCCTTAAGGTCGGAAAATATGATGTCGTCGAGCAGTTTATATACCTGGGTGCCATTATTAATAACAAGGGATGCTGTGAATCCGAAATACGCCGGCTAGTACAACTGGGAAGAACCGCCATGTCCCAGCTTACTACAGTGTGGAAGGATAGCAACATAACACGAAACACGAAGATCAACCTGGTCCATGCGCTAGTCTTTTCTGTATTTGGCTATGCGGCGGAGACATGGACACTACGTGCGACTGACCGTCGTCGAGTGGATGTGTTCGAAATGTGGTGTTGGAGGAGAATGCTTAGAATACCCTGGACTGCACGACGTACCAATATCTCTATTCTTAACGAGATCAAACCCAAACAACGACTCTCAGGTCTGGTTTACTCTCGCATATTGAAGTTTTTCGGACATATAACGAGAAGTGACAACATGGAAAATTTGATCGTGCAGGGTAAGCCAAACGGCGGGCGAAGAAAAGGGAGGTCTCCCTTCCGCTGGATAGATACCATTAGGCAGTTTCTCCACACTGACATTGAGACCGCTGTGCGTGGAACAGCTGACCGATCGCGATGGCGAGATACGATCAAGCAGGTGATCAACACACTTGAGGGGGTCTGATGGAGGACGTTAGATTAAGAAGAAGAAGTTTTATGGAGTACCCTTGATGTACTCATTAAAACCAATTAAGGAACCTATTTTATCTTAAGACTATATGCTCAATAAAATTCCACATTAAATCTAGAAACCGCGTTGTGCGGGTGTCCCCATTTGTTATAAATGCTATTAATGTAACAAAATGTAACAGTAATATGCCAAACTTAATGGTTTTTCAATTAAATTAGGCTCACAAAAGAAAAATGCACTAAATGCAGCAATGACAGAGCCGGCACAATTTGTAAGGTTAGGAGTTCATTGGCGTGCCAGACCATTTTAAATCAATAAGACCACGAGTTTGAACCCTGAATATATTAAAGCAACTTAGTTTTTGAATAAAGAGTAAATAGGCTACTATTATTGTATTTAAAGTGGTAAATAAAACGCTGTTTTAAGTCTTGTAAGATTTAAATTGTTCTATAAATTTGTAATCAGTTTTAATGTAGATCGCGCCATGTTTTATGTAAAATACAGACTCCGCCATGATGGGCATTTTCAATAGCCAAGTAAAAGAATATTATTATTGAAATATAAATGCCTTACATCCTCTTAAATAACCGTAGAATGGTGTGCCGAAGCATTCAATTTAATTAAAAAAAATGCATTTAGATGTTGACATGCAAAATAAAATTTGACGATATTTTGTTAACTATTTTTTAAATAATAAAAAAAAAACATTAAATTGATGGCGCTCGAGTTATGTAGAAGTTTTTTTGTTATATTTCATCAGAAAAGTAGCGTGCGTTGGTAAATTCTTTACCAGAATAGTTTCCATTTAATATTATTCATGATCTGCTTTATATGCGCGCGTTACATTTATTTTCTGCCATTGCCATTATAAGATGAGACTTACAGTTAACTATTTAGCCAACTTAAGTAAACAAAATAAAACTCTTTTAAGATTAGTGCAAAGCGTCAGTTACTAAGCTTTGATATATACATTTAAAGTTACCTTGAAGAACTCTTTAAGAATATGAAATTAAAGCTAAATGGTTTTAATATAGTTTTAAAATTTAGTCTTGAGGACCCTTTTTGGCTGGAAGCTGCTTTATGGTTGTCCTAAGACTATCTTGAAGACCATTTGAATTTATTCGAAGTTTTATTGTATAATTTTAAAGCGACCTTGGGGATCATGATAAAAGCATTAGTGTTACTTGAGATGGTTTCAGATAGGTTCTTAAAAGAAACATTTTGGTATTTTAGAATGCCATAGAGGAAAAATTTATATTTCAATTCTGTTCTTGAACTGGATTTTCAGATATTTTTCGTAGGTAGCTAGGTAGATAGAGCAATATAATTTCGGCCCATAGTAATTTGATGAAATTCGTGATTTTTCCAACTGTTTTATTCTCGCTATATCTTAAACGAGCTAACAATGACTTCTGGTAGAAACAATATGGGATAGCTTCTTGTATTTTGGTAGAATCTCCTCAAATCTCTCTCCTTGAGTATTGCTATCTCTGGTAGCAATGGCCAAAATACAGCATTGCTATCAAAATTGTAATAGTTTTTGACAGACTAGCGAACCCGCGATTATATTATAATTTCTGCTATTTTAATTGACACTAATAATGCATTTTTTTTAGGATTTACCGGTGCCGATATCGCAAACGTATGCAACGAAGCGGCTTTAATAGCCGCTAGAGATTTGAATGATAGAATCATTATGAAGCACTTTGAACAAGCCATTGAAAGAGTGGTCGCAGGTACTTTTAACTTTGTATTATAAAGCACATGCAACAAGCATGACTCAATACTTATTGTCACGTTCTTTGGTTAGTATTCTTTATAGGTATATTCTTTTTGTTAGGGATGGAAAAGAAAACTAACGTTCTTTCTCCTGAAGAGAAAAAGACAGTGGCTTACCATGAGGCCGGACACGCCGTTGCAGGATGGTTTCTTGAACATGCTGATCCCTTGTTAAAGGTTTGTAACCAATATAAATATAAAAATAATAAACATGTACCACATTCATCAATAATTTATTTTAGCAGTGTTAGAACAATAAGATCGACTGAAAACTATTAACTGTTAAAGTTCAACGAATATTCGTAGATTGTACATTTTTAAGAATTTAGCCGAACTTATCTTGTTTGTAGTTTATATATACCGTTCTCCTTTGACAAATGAAAATACTTCTTTACAAGGTTTGAGAGCTTTGTAAATAAATTATCTATTATATTAATTCGAGATTTAATTGCCTGCATTAAAAAAAATAGCTAAAGTCTTTTGATTTAAGAATGCATCCATGAAGTAAAGCAGAATTAAAGACTTTAAAATCATCGTGAAATGAAAAACTAACGCTTCACTGGACGCTCACAAATTTACTGATAGATATTTTATTTAATGCTTACAGGTTTCCATCATTCCAAGAGGCAAAGGCCTGGGTTACGCGCAATATTTGCCGAAGGACCAATATTTGTACTCGAAGGAACAGCTGTTCGACAGGATGTGTATGACCTTAGGAGGTCGCGTATCAGAAGAAATCTTCTTCGGCAGGATCACCACCGGAGCTCAGGATGATTTGAAGAAGGTTACTCAGAGCGCGTATGCGCAGGTAAGGCATTGCTTTGTATAGGGTGGTTTTCAGCGAACGTGATTCAGTAAATCATTTTTGTAAGTGTTTTCAAACTGTTTAATCTTCAAGTCACTGTTCATATTTCAACAGTGCAGCCGTGGCGGCTCGTGGTAGGTAAACATGTGAGGCACAAGGCCATATGCAGGATCTTGCCGTGGGAGGTGGCGGCTGCCCGTAGGCGAAAAATTTTCGGGGTGCCACGCCCAATTTTCGTCCAAAAGTCGTTAAAAAACGCAGTATTATGACGTCGCGGCCGCGCTCTCCACTAGCTGAATATTGAATGCGTATTTCTATCACTACTTCGGATAAACAGAGTATAGGATATCGCATGTACAGGGTGTTCCAACGAGGACTGAACAGGAGCTTATTTTTGACCTTCCCTGTATTTTTAAAACAAACCAAAATAGCCATTCGATGTATTTTGTTCAAAAATTGAACAAAAAAACATTTGGACCAAAAACAAAATACTTACGCCATGGATGAACTGTTTTTTTAAATGAAATACCCTGTATATTACTACATATTTGGACTCTAGAAAAATCTAAACACATTTCGTGATAATATCCTATACCTATCTTGAGCTGTTTCCCAAAAATATTGACAGTTTAAAGTCGGGCATTTTGGCACTTTGACAGGCTCTAAAATCTAAAATGCACGATATCATAGAAAACGGTTTGTACGTTCGTATCTTAGGTTTTCATAAGCTATCGAATGACAGTAACTTTGAATTTAACTGGAGGTTTAAAAGTCCCGGTTAATTTTTTCCTCGGTTTAAATTCGGAATTAGTGTCATTCGATAGCTTATGAAAATCTAAGATATGAATTTTATATAAAGCCCCCCCCTTGCATACGGCCATCTGTGAGGCCCAAGGTACACTAGGAAAATAGAAGGAGGCTTAGCGCCACAGGCGAAAAAATTGTTGGGGTTGAGTTTGCGTTTTGACTTTGGATTTGGATTTCAAGCCAATTTTGTGATACAAGAAATACCTTTAACTCTAATTATTTCAAGGAAAACAAGGCTAGAAATAAAAACAAGACCCAAAAAATTGAATAAATTTTCGTCACCTAGGTACTTAAACCAGAGGTATTATTCTTTGACGCGTCGACCTTTTTTTATGGAGGTCTTCGCCAATAGCCCTACTAATCCATAAAATAAATAATATTCAAATTTCTAACAAATAAAAATAAAATAAATAAAAACATATAAATACATATTTATGGGTAAGTATACCTCTTTGGCAAAAATTGTGTTTCTACCCTGTTGAATGATGTAAATATGTACCTATACTCTGATTCTTAATGCCTGATAGCACAACACCTTCATTATAAATGTAAAAGGCGTTTTGTTGAGTACAGGGTGAGATGAGATAAAATTCGACCAAATTGATTTTAAGGGTATATATTCTAATAAAATGCAGGTAGCTTTAACACATTTGTAGTTGAACTCATTCGGTACGTTTGCCGAGAACAATAGGGGTTGCTCGTATAACAATGGGTAATAAAGATATTTTTCGGGGACTGACTGCATCAGTGTTGGGTATTAGGGTTTTAGAATTTATTTTATGATTTTGTTCAAATATTTTGCCACACAACGTAAAATAATAAACAAGCCAATTTAAAGTACAAATCTAGTTCATATTGGTAAATGAATGTAACAGGTTACAAACCATAACATAACTGCAAAAACAATGTCACCCGTTTAGAAAAACATTTCAATTAGAAAAAGTGTTAATGTCAAGTATTTACAATAATCAAAACTAAATATTACGTAATTATAAATCATCCTCACTGAAGTCAGGGTCATCAGAATTTCCAACTGAAATTAGCAGAGGTTCTACTGTCTCCTCCAAGAGATTGTCAATATCCCCCATTTTTTGCTCCTCTTTTATGACGTGGTTTATGGTATTCGTCCAGTTTTCGGCAGAGATTTGTGATCGATATATTCATAGGTTCTCGCACATCTTGCAGTTTAAACGTTGTGTTGTTGCGAGCTACAAATCCTTTCATTTGTGCCCATATAAGTTCGATGGGATTCAATTCACAATGGTAGGGTGGCAACCGAAGCACATTTATTCCACGCGCTTTAGCCATTTCGTCAGTAACATATTTTTTAAACTGTGATTTGCTTTCCCTAACTATTTGTACCAGCTCCTTTTTCAACATCTCGTTTTCGAATGAAATATCTTTTTGAGACAACCAACCTATAATGTCCTCTTTCCTCCAAGAAGTGGTTGGCAATTTTTCTACTAATCTCGAATGATAACTAGCGTTGTCCATAACTATGACAGAGTTTTCTGGAAGTAATGTTATCATTTTGGAAAAGTAATCTTCAAAAACATCAGCCGTCATTTCTTCATGGTAATCCTTGGTCGATTTGGATTCAATGTGCAGTGATCCATTCTGTACGAAACCGTTGTCTCCCCCATTTTGCGTTATAATTAGCCTGCGTGCTTTCCCGAAAGGAATTTTCAAACCTGTCGATAATCCTTCCAAAAATGCTTGACTATAAATTCTAATGCTATTGTCTTGTCAGATTTTCTTAACAGAATGCCCTTCATTCAGCCATGTTTCATCTAAGCAGGAAATAGATTTTTTCTTCAAACGTCAGCAAATCCGTCATTACGCGACTGTGTAGGCGGCCGTGAAGTTTCGTTTTTCCTCTGCCGGAGCTTTACTTTTCACACACTCCGCCGGCGGAGGTAAAAGTGTTGTCATAGCAACATAGATACAATACAAACAGACAACAAAATAAGCGTCAACAACTCAAGATTTATTAAACTACAATTTGTGTTTATCACTCAATTTGTGACTGCATTTCTAAAAATCACTAATTTAGGAACAAATTGGTTATTATTTAATCGAATTTACTCAATAACTGCTTATCAATACGGAATTAAAACGCAATCGGAGACGCCATCTTAAAAAAATAATTATTGTTGACAGTGTCCACTGACAGCTTTATGTTACATTATATTCACCGACACCGGTCTAAGCAAGGCTACCTACGACCGTGGTCTAAGTCGCATTGCGAACCCATTTATCTTTAATAATAATTAGATATTATTACTATTAAGAGATGTTTTTGCATTAATATGTCGACATTTGAAGAAAAAACAGCATATTTTATTTGGAGGAAAAGTTACTTTTCATGGCTTGCTCTCTATTACCAGCCTCACTCCGTTCAGCTGTTAAACACGAGCGCGCCATAAAAAGTATCACTTTTCCTCCATATAAAATAATATACTATTCCTTATTGATATTGCCTCCTCCAAAGAATTATGTCTTCTCTGTCAATAAGTACAGACTTCCCGTTGCACTTTTCCCACGAGAAGTTAATTTTCTTTAAAGTAGTCCAAAGATTCTTTCTTTCCAAGACCGGCAAGTTTTCGTCTTCATTTACAACTTTCTGAATTTTATGGAGAGTTGGTATTTCCTTACTCAAATAAAAGGCGCGCAGATCTCTCCTTATTATGCTTCTGGAACAGTCATCAACAACCGATGGCTTCCTCCCCGTAGATGTTGTGGGCTCACAAACAGTTCCACTTTTTCTCTCTTTCAGAACTCTATAAATCGTAGCTTCACCGACTCCCGTAACATTGGAACATTTCGTATCTAGACCTCTCACAGTAGCCAAGGGATCTTGATGCACAAAGAAATAATGAACATTTAAAAGTATAGTTTTCGCTCTTAAATCAAGAATACCTTATATCTTGTTTGGAATAAATATCTCCATGTTTGCAAATCAACAGTCACAGGAATACTAAATGCACGCCATTTTTGACAGGTATACATAAATATATTTTTACAGGTATAAATTGGCCGGGTTCATAACCATAAAGCGATCAGGTACCATTAATGATTATAATAGCATAATGGTAACAATTTATAACTTAGTATATTGACAATATAATTACAGCTAGTAATTCTGAAATATAATATAGTAAAAACACAAATAACTTGTTTGTATAGGCCAAATTAGACGCAAGTTGTAGCGCCTATGGTTTATGATGTTTTACGGCCCCAGCCTTTTTCGCTGTGCTATCAGGCATTTAGAAATAGACTTTACCTAACTACAAAAAAAATATATTTCTTATTAAGAAAATAAAATAAAAATAATTATAATAACAAATTAACCTTTCTCTGTCTATTTACAATACAGATATAAACATTCCTAATTCCCATTAACATTCACTTTTTATAAATCACATCCGGTTTTTTAATTTTGCAAATTTATTTATAATATCTTCATATAACTGAGGATCCTCACTAACACTGGATAATTCCTTTTTCTACAGCTATCGTAGACAAACCCGTTAGGCGCTCTTGTGTCATCGTATTTCTTAAATACGTTTTTTATCTGATCGGACGAAAAACTGTACCTTTTCGATGTGTTTTCTCACCGCAAAAGTTATGATTCCAGTATATTGTATTCGTTGCTTGGCAACATGCAATAACTGTACGTACAACATTTACGTCCTAGGCCGGGAATATAACATTTCTGTCATATCTAAACACCTTGTTTGTCAGATCTGACGTTTATCAAAAGCAAAATTTAGCTGTGGTTTCCCTAGTTACGTAAGAGACTCCAAGCTCGCTCGATTCAAAACCTGATATAATATGTTGAGTTTAGATTTAAATCACCGTTTTTATTTAATGTAATATTTGGCTCTATTTTTATAAATACGTATTCTAATTAATTCCGATCGGATAAAATAGTTATTTGTGTATTTAGAGCGCAATGTAACGGATTGTCGCTTGAGAAAGAATGTTACTGTAATCTTTCGAAAACGGCAATCTTACTTTGCGCTCGAAAAACACACAGAACTTTTTCTACATACCACAATCATCCAGGAATGTTGTTTTTTCTACTAATTACACAATATACTATTAATGCGCTTTAGACACGAAAAATTTCTTTCTACCGACACACTTGTTGCACTAGGCAAAACAGTTTGTATATTTCCGAAAAGATAATTTTAAATTCCTTGTATATTACTTCTAATATTTATTGAATATTTAAATTATAAAATTGTTCGTCCCTGTACAAAACACTAAGTTCGTTTTTTTAGCCGGTCTTTTTCAAAAACATTTGGATACATTTTAAATAAGCAATTAAACGATTTTTCGGGAAAATTCTTTACATATTCCGTAAATTTCGAAGAATCTACTAGTGAAATGAAATCTAAATCGTGAAGATTATTAAAACGAGTACCTAATTGAAGGGAAATAGAATCTATTATTTCGTAGTACAACATTTTATAGCTTAAAAATATTTCTAACTCATTGTCACTTTTGAATCGTTTTCTTGGTAATTAATTTTTTTGCCCAGTTAAAAAACTTTAAATTTTTCTTCGTCTCTTAGTTCAGAAATTCGTTGAGCAGCGATTTTGATTTGATTAGAACAGTAGTTTATGTTTAACATTTTAGTTCGCAGAATTTGAAAAAGTAAATCTGTGCATGCAAAAATGTCGTAATAGATTCTGGTTAAAATAGCAAAGTCAAAGTCCTGAAAATGTTTTAAAAATCCCTTTGCCGAATTTACTGATTCTGAACCTGAGGTTTTGTCGTCAATTATAGTTTGAAACACTAATATTAAGTCATCCCATTCAGTATCAACTAAATTTAGGATTTTGGAACGAGTATACCAGCGTGTTTCAACCGATCGTGGTATCCTTTTTCCGACTATTTGATCCAGAACAAAGGCGCGCTTCGGTGAATTATGAAAAAAGGTTGGAATATCTAACAAAGTACAGAAAAAATTCGGCTTTTATCTATTTGTTTAGTGCCTTGCTTGGGGACAAGATGCGCAGCAATGGGTAAACACAGCCAAGGGTGCAGAAGATATTATCTTCGCTTGAATGCCTTTTAGCTCGCCAGACATAACACTGAGCCACTAGTCTTTTCCTAAAATTATATGGCTCCCACACGCTTTCTAACAAATTATAACGAGCATCTGCAGTTCGATTTTCGCTCACATCAAAAAAACCCAAAAATCTTTCATAGGCACCCTTTTATGACTTATCGAATAGTTGTATCATCTGCCATTACACCGAAAAAAAAAAACATTCTTTATCATTAGCCTCATTTTTAATAAAATCTGTCAAATATTCATGAATACAAAAAATTAGTCCATTTTGTTTTTTTTTTAGACTGCCCGGTACAATATTGCTAAATTTTTCGCAGCGTTTTGTAAGGTCTTGATTACGTTTAATTAGGCATTTAAAACCTTATTTAAAATTACCGCGATTTAACGACTCCAAACCTTCACCATGTCCTCGAAAAGACAGTGCTTGTTTCCCCAAAGTAAGTGTGACATCTTTTAAATAACTAATTAATAAGCGATTTTCCAGACATTTTCGTTGAATAATATTAAGTTTAAACGGGCGTTTTCCCTTAACGTATCCTGAATAGTCGCCCTATTTTGCTTTAACAGCACGACAGCCATAAGGTTTTTTATGTGTTCTTTAGAAGCCTCGTGCATTTTAGTATTGCGAGAAAAAAAATTAAGTCCTTGAATCCATCATTTTAGCACCATGTATTTTTCGCTTTACCCACCAATAAACATGGCCAGCAATACAAACTCTGTTTATATAAATTTCCGCAAAGCCATGTATAATTATCATGCGAGGAAGTTTGAAACGCTCGCGAAGTATCCCACTACACACCCTTTTTTTTTGGTAAAAATTGCCGTTATTTTTGACGTTGGTCGACTCCAAAATTTGCCGCTTTTCCACGTCAGATCGTCGCGAGAAAGGAGTTTTAAGCAAAGACAAAACAATATCGTCATAGGGATTCATTTCAACCTGATGCAAAACCACGGTCACTTTTGACCGTGATGCAAAACTACTACCGAGAACAAAAAATAATTTAAATAAACAAACCCTTAATAATTATATGGCTTCGGATATGGCAATACTGCATTATTAAAAGAAAACACAAATCAGCTTACCATATTGTAAGGGTTCTTGCCTTACTTACCTCCGTATTTCCTTAATAATAACACAAACATATAAAACAACAGTATTAATTGTTTTTAAACCATAAAATCCGCCTCGAAAATCTAAAATAACAAACAAAAACAAATCAACTAACGCGGATCGCGGTCGACCGACGTGTTTAATTTTAATTACGAATGCATCGACATCTGAAATGACACTTGACCCTGCTTGACCCTTCCCTTCAAGAAGAAAAGAGATGAGATGAGGAAGTTGACAATAAAAAGTTGCTAAGTTCTATTTACACCTACTCCTAATACTATCAGCGAATATTAACTACGACAAGAAGGTCCACTCAATGGCCAGAGAGCGCTACAAAGGAATCGTCGTTTATTTTCTTCGTTGCCTGGTAACGATCGGCGAACTTCGCCGCACACCGGTTGAATTTAAATAAAAGCTGGCCATAAACGATATTTTCGTTTGCGGTATATTTAATCAAATTTATGGCGAAATTATTGATAGCACTCTAATACTCTAGTTGGCTTTGAAAAAACACAATTGATTGTTTGCAGCGCCCTGTCAAACTTACGTTATGGTTTTTTTTATTATTATCACCAAATAAATATTTTGATAAAGTTTGTATTCAACTGGCTGTTTCAAACATCTGTTACCGTTTTTAATTAGTTATTATTGATAACAATACTCAAGGTGTGTAATAACTAATATTTAAAAGATTTTGATTTTGTGTTAATGATTTCACCATATTTCCGAATACAAATATTCTGACAAAAGATATTAAGAAGAAAATGTTGCTCGAATTCGCCCCATCTTTAAGTGTTTAATTAAGTTTTGGCGTTTTGGGTGATTTTAAAATTGGTTAAAGGTTTCGCACAATATTTCATTCCTATTTTGTAATACAACACAACTAGAAAATAGCGATATTATCTTATATCGAATATTAACTCGACTATAGAATTTAGGCGGGAAAATTATTCTGACAAAAGGATGAGCTGGTCTATGGCCGCCGCATCAAAGGTCGCCTGCTAACATGATTGTTTCATCATGGCCTACCGATATTCTGCTAGTTTTCGCGCGAGAAAGGAGACACAACATTGACATGCCGCCGCGGAGCCCAAATACATAATAAAAAGATAAAGACTGATGTACTATACTGCTAACGTGCTAACACTCCGTTGAGGTTATGTGTTGGTGTTATTCCTAATTGAGCAACAACTGAAGCCCAAATTCGCCTCTAGCGAGCCGCGGTTACAAACCATAATGACAGTTGGGTGGGAAGGGCTTGAATTGTTTACTATTTGGAGGGTTTGTTTGAATGTCTTGACGGTCCAGCGAATTTCCTGAAACGGTGCGAGTGGCGCAGTGGTTCGATACTGCGTTTCCGATGAGACGCTGTGGGCTCGATTCCCGGCAGTGCAAAGCTTTTTCTTAAAGTTATGTTTGTAAAATTTTTTTATTATTAATTTTGGGTCCGCCTTGGGTTAGCTTTAGTTAGTTTCTTTTTCTTGAGCTCCCGTAGCGAGCGGAGGACCATGCGCAAGTGAAATATTAAATGTTCTAAAATAGTAAACAAACCATGTCCCGCCCATTATGGTTTATAACCGCTGCTCGCTAGAGTCGAGTAAGCCAGATTATCAGAAAATGGCGGGTCGAAATGAGGATCCCTTATTGGCTAAATTTGTAACGTGCGCAGTTTTCCCTGCTGCAGTCTTGTTTGAGCATTTACGTTTCTCTGTTTTTTTGCTTCATATGTTGTACTGAAAGTATTTTCAAATGGTTTTATGTCATTTAAATTACCCTTAACGCAACGCATTATTAAAATGGAATTTTAAAAGCTATATTTCTTGTAAAGTCGTCGGTACGGGTGGGCAAGAAATTGAATAATCGATTAAACGCTTAATATTTTAGCGAATAACTGAATAATCGATTAATCGATTATCAATATTTACTGAAATATTCATCGATAAGTCGATTAATCGGTAATTTCCTAAAAGTGAATCGAATAATCGATTATTGTCGCCCACCACTAATCCCATAATATTGTAGTAAGTGAAACTGAAGCTGAAATTTCGGTAGAATCATTATTGAGACACATGAAGACTGATGTTATTATAAAAAGAGGTAATAAATACTTTGGCTGAATCAGCAGATAAAAATTTATAATTTAGTTTTAATTTGTAAATATGGCTTTGATATTACCTTAGGATAGTCAGAATATAAGCAAGTGTTCTTGAACAACAACTGCACTGATGCTTCTATGTTTTTTACTAGTTTCGTCCCTATTAGATTAATTTTTAAAAATAGCGATAACTCTGAAATACATATATGGCAAAATTGCAGGCCCTCATCAACGCGTTTCTGTCGTCCGCTTAACATTCATTTTGCTCGTGAGACTCCTAAATTAACCGTTGCAAAAACAAAATTTGGATCATCGATTGAAAAATTTAAAACCCTTTTTTTACAACGAAGGAGCCCTTAATTTGCAAAATCATTTTTTAAAACGGTTTAAGAACATACAAATGATTTTTATACATGATTTTTATCGTTAGTGATAATTGATACACCCTATATCAATATAGATGATGAGCTAAAAATTCAACAATTATTTGTCTAAAACACGATATATTAAACGTGTAATACTTAATAACTTTTATGTCTTATTTCTGGTAAACCTTATTATGGCCAGCTTTCCTAGAAATTCGACCAGTGTGCGCCGGGTCCAAAGGTCACATGCCAGTATCATGCTAGTTTTCGCGCGGGGAAGGAGACATACCGTTGACGTGCCGCCGCGGAGAGTGAATCTTCTTATCGTAGTTAATATTCGCTGATACTATGAAACAAAGGATTGTCCCACCTATTCTTTATTTGTATTATTGGGTCTTAAATTTCATAATACACCGTAAAACAGTGGAATCGTTTATTTATCAATCATTTCTGGCTTGTTTTTTTATGTTTTTAAAAAAGAAAGATTTAAATAAAAAGTCCTTGTTCAAAAACAAAGGCGGCAACAATCGGCAACATGCAAGCTACTGCTTACTGCTAAAAATAATACAAGTACAAATTTGTGGGCCTCATACGGCTACTAAAATTGGCTGATTTAAACCTTCGTCTTGTGCAACGGAACGGGTGGGGAGCGTAATACTATACCGGCAATGCATGACGCGTATGAGCCAAACATTTCTGGGCTTACTACAGCTATCATGCGGTCGGGCAACGACTTGAGCGTTTAAAAGATAATAGTTTAAATTTTGATTGTATTTTTATACTTTTATGATTTGAAATTAGTCAAAAAACATTTATATTTACATAAACATTACTTGAAAATGTCAGATTGGATTGTAATTTTTACATGTGAGGCCCAGCCTCAGTTGCTTTATACGACGGGCCGCCACTGCAGTGCAGGTTTCTGACGTAACCTGATTGCAAGTTCGAAAGAGTGTTTTAAATAATACTAAATCTGTATATAACTTTTTTTATCTGGGCGATAGGAATTACATAATTAGTAATAAATACTTGCAATTTTTTTTAAAAATGTATTATCAAAGTTAATATATCGCCTACGGAGTTCTTTTATGTGGCAAAAAATGTTGAAGCGAGGGAGGTTAACCAAATACAATTATTAGAAATGTGCATATATATTTTATATTTTTCTTTTCTAGATTGTACACTACGGTATGAACGAGAAAGTGGGAAACGTCAGCTTTGACATGCCTAGAGAAGGAGAGATGATGATCGAAAAACCCTATTCGGAAGAAACGGCCCAAATGATAGACGTCGAGGTAATTTTGGCTTCAGATGTGTTTTGGTACATTGAGACATATATTGGTGTATTTTTAGGTAAGGAATCTAATCGAATCAGCTCACGTGAGGACACGGCAGCTTCTGACGGAACACAAAGAAAAAGTGGGCAGAGTGGCCGAAAGGCTGTTAAAACAGGAGATCATCAGCAGAGACGATATGATCGAACTTCTAGGAAAGAGACCTTTCCCTGAAAAGTCTACTTATGAAGAATTCGTTGAGGGAACTGGTTCATTCGAAGAAGATACTACATTACCAGAAGGTATATATGTAATTAGTTTAATATACAGGGCCCCCATTAGAGTTTGTTGTGTATGGGCTTTTTGTATGTAGCAAGATTGTCGGCCTATCTGCGATATGCAGTCCTTAAGGAAACTCAGTTTAATAGTTAGTCGGTATCACTGTCATAAATCTGTTAACGCCCTACTGACTGTGACACATTCAGAACGCTGATTAATTTGGCAGGCCAAAGTACGGGTCCTCAGTGTAGCAGCAGTGACTGATCTAGTTCTCTGCCCTAGCCACATTTAATATTTGCCACAACTTTCCTTAGATATGTTATTACAGGTAACTTGACGAAAATTTGCTTTTCAGGTTTGAAAGAGTGGAATAAGGAAAAGAACAAGCCCGATCAGCCGCAAACGGAATCGAAAGTTCCTGCGTAGACCCATAGTACATTTTTCTTTATAAGTTAATTGTAAACAAATATTTTG
>MU186858.1:4379-83227 GCA_016904865.1 Pissodes strobi
ATTTAGCTTTACATTACTTTTATGATCTGCATAGGCTATTTTTATTATTAATTAATTTTTTCCTAAACTCCCTATATGTACTCCACTAGAAGTTGGTTTTTGTTCTATATTCGGCTAAAAACCCTTCCTTATGTTTAATCATTTTAATTACATCCTCACTAAAAACACTGGAAACCCCTCCCAACCTGGGTCGACATAGAAACACACTCAACAAAAATTTCATGATTATCTGATAAAATCTGGTCACTGACTCATCACCGATACAGACTATCCCAACTTCTGGTCTGAGATAAAGTAATAATGTTTTTCTGATTTATTTAAAATTTTGTTTTTCTGATTTATTTTCATATGTTACAAATAGCAGCAGGATATTGTTTTACGTCTATTTAGAAAATTAGGTATTATTTTACCTGGAAAATAAAGTAGGTATAAATTAAATAAAAACTGATCTGTATTTCATTCGGCCAAATCCTCTTAGAAGGTGAGCCGATTCCTCCACCGGGTGGGGAGTTTTCGGTTGTTTGGGTATTAAATTGTATTTTTTAAATATAGCGTCTATCTGATTCTTAAGTTTGGAAATAATGTTATAACCCTTAAGATATTGTGTGAAGAAATTTTTAGAATAAATAATTAATTTTTAGTTTTTCATTTAAAATTCCCAAAACATTCCAACTTCTCCCGTATACAACACGTACTTGGTCAGTGTTTCCAATGACGAAGTGTATATCGTGCCACCGACGTCGATATGGACCGGCGCCGTATACCTCGACGCAGCTGCAACGAACGGTATGCCGGCCATTTTGTTGTAACTGGCCGCAGCTGACATGGCCGCCGTGGAGTTAGCCGGGGGAGGGGTGGGGGACGACGAGCTGGACATCGTCGGTGACGTGGCCGGGGAAATATTGGGGGACATCAACCTGGAAATAAAAGAAATATGTTTGTAATGTTTCGATTTGGATACACAGATAGTATTATGCACCTACGTATACGATGAACCCCCCTATTTTTATCATTTTATCTTATTTAGCATTAAAAATAAGGGCGACTTTGTATAAAGTTGTCTATTCGAAAAACTTGTAGTTTTTGAAATATTGGCAATTTAACATTTTTCTATTGTAAAAATGTTATACGCCATGACGGCGAGGCGTGGCGAAAAAAAAAACAATCGAGCACTACAGAAATGACACTATTTCTTGTCGTCTGACAATACACCTACTTATTACCCCAGCCGGGACGATTAAGTTATTAACCTTTCGTCGGGCGCAGCTGTTGTAGCAGATACAACAGTCTTTCTTTTGCATCGTGTATGGTAACCTATAGTGTTAAAATCCCCACTGCATAGGTAGCCTCCTATTTTTAGACCAGCTATTTATACGTCCGTGGCAGTTTGTGTTAGAAGTTTTGATATGCACGTGGCAAATATTTTGATATCTTGGATACACTGCATCTCATTACGTTATAATTTACAAATTATAAATATCGCATTTTAGCATAGAGAAGAACACTACCATTGGCCAGCGTTTTACATTTCTAGACACATTATAGGAGGCTACCTATGCGATGGGGATTTTAACACTATAGGTTACCATACACGATGCAAAAAAAAGACTGTCGTATTTGTTAGAACAGCTGCGCCCGAAGAAAGGTTAATAACTTAATCGTTCCGGCTGGGGTAGGTGTATTCTCAGACGACAAGAAATAGTGCCATATCTAGTAGTGCTCGATTGTTTTTTTTTTCGCCACGCCTCGCGGTCATGGCCAACTAATACAAAAACTTAAAAGCCGTATAGCATTATTACAATAGAAAAATGTTAAATTGCCAATATTTCAAAAACCACAAGTTTTTCGAATAGCCAACCTTATACAAAGTGGCCCTTATTTTTAATGCTAAATAAGATAAAATTATAAAAATAGGGGGTTTCCATTTGAAAAAAACGATTTTTTAATTTAAATTTTTAATGTTAGTTTTTGATCACCCTGTATTTAATTATTAAAAAAAATGTCAACACAGACTACTAAAGTAGATCCCATTCTACAAGAAAACTAACTCTAATTAAATAATAAAGGCTTTCAATAGGAGAAATTGATAGTTCTATTCAGAACTGCAAACGTCATTTTTGACATAATATTCAAAATATGTCAAAAACGGTTAGACTTAGGTATAGGATATGATATATAAAACATATCCATAATTATCTGAGGAATTCAAATATGTCTTAATATACAGGATATTCTATTTAAAATAAGGAAGGAAGTCCACGAAAATACAATATTTTAAAAATTTAAGTAGATCCAGCAACTTTTGGATTAAAATTTTGTTGGTACACCCCGTAGTGTACTTTTAGATCCAAGCACAAAGCGTATGAATAGAAGATAAAAGTCATAAGAATTATTATTATTCTGAAAAAGAACAAATACTGAGGAAAGCAAAAATTGATGAAGAAAGAGTTAAAGTAGAACTAAGTGAAAGAAGAGAGTTAATGGTGCAATTATATGTAAACCAAAAACTTTTGTCGAAGGACCTTAAAAAAAATTAATGTTTTATAAAATTTGTGTATGTGACATTTCTTTACTATTCTTGTTTTTTGTTTATCAATTTGTGCATATTTTATTTTCATTTCAGATATATAATCTTTTACATAATGTTTTAGGTTAGTCTGTTTGTTTGCGTTTTTGTGAATTTTTGTATAGACTGTTTGATTGTACCATTTAAAATTAATCTCTCACTCTGTAGTGCACATAATAATAAATAAATCAATACATATAAATACTAGGTTAATTTTTACACACATTTTTGTTAACGTTAAATCAATTTGAAAGACTTATTTTTCTAATAAGTGCGGAAAGAATTACGTTTTTGCATGTGGCGGATTGTCAGGCAATTCCCTGCTTTTTAAGATTTCTGGCATAGGTAAGGTAATAAATTATAGAATTTATCCTTTATATAAGAAAATAAATTTGTGAATCTAAAATAAAATTACTTAATATTTTTACCTATTTTTCACGAGTGTATATTCAATGAAACAGGTATTTTTTAGAACTTGATGATATTTCTTTAATTGTTGTGTTAATAAATTTGTTTATTAAAGAAAATAAAGCTATCTTTAACAAAATATATTATCAATAAATAAACATAAAACTATATGAAAGTGAAAATCTTTTGTTGAAAGAGCTTTTAGAGAAAAGTAATGTTTTATAAAATGTATGTATGTGACATTTCTTTACTTTCATATTAGTTTATTTTTGTTTTTGTTTATATTTTATTGCATTTCAAATATATAATGGTTTACATAGGGTTTAAGACTTTTTATTCGTGTTTTTGTGAATTTTTATATAGACTTTTTGACTGTACCATTTATTATTAATATATCGTTCTGTAATGTACAAAATAATAAACAAATAAATACAAAAATACTAAGGTAATATTTAAATATCATATTTTTGTTAACGTTAAATCAATTTAAAAAAATACTTATTTTCCTAAGACATGTGGAAATAATTACTCTTCTGCATGTGAGGGCTTATCAGGTAATTCCTTGTTTTTAAAGATTTCTGGCATAGGTAAGGTAATAAATTGCAAAATTCACCTTTTTATAAAAAAAATTAAATTTGGGCATCTAAAATAAACTTACCAAATATTTTTACCTATTTTCCAGGAAAGGATACTATACAGAACCTGATATATACTTGATATTTGTTTAATTTTTGTGTTATTTGTGTATTTGATCAAACATGCTTTTTACATTATTTATTTTAGACATATTGTATATTATGTAAGTATGTAATAGTGGACCGGATCATCAGATTTTAGATCGCTCGACCACTCAATTAGAGGCAGTAATTAAAAATATAAGTTTTTCGTTTCGCTAAGCACCTGCTTACCTAGAAGCCTTAATAAGAATATAAGAATAGTAGTTCGAAATGCTTATTGAAATTTATTAAGGCCTTGCATTGTGAATAAATTAGCAATGGAAGTAGCGTAATTCGCATGTGCATTAGGCAAAACGGAGGTCATTTCCAAGATTTATCGTGGCTTATTTTAGCACACAATAACTGTAATATTGTAATAGCTGGTAATGTTTTTATTATTATTTCCAGAGGCGTACCTAGGATTTTTGGTAAGTTCCCTTAATCGACTGGGACGTTTTAATGAATGCAGCAGTGTACGAATTTCGAGTTGCAGTTGCTACTTTATAAGTTATTATTATTCGACGGCGAGAGAAAACGTGCGTTAAAAATATTAAATAATACATATATACAAACGATTCAATCCTACTATTAAACACTTTGGTTGCCACATCCACTCTAGAATCGCGATTTTCGGAATTCTCAAAATAATCTGGCAACATAGCCAAATTTTTTGAAAGCGGTGTGAATGTTAAGCTAACGAATCTGCCTAATCTTTTGTAGTTTAACCTTACTTTGAACTCTTACGATTTCGGATTTTCTAGTGCAGAGTAAACTGACCTATTCCAAAAATTAAATATCGATGTATCTTAAATTAATGTATCGAGATATCGATTTATTAAAAATAGATACCTAATATAATTTTCACCTGGAAAAAACAGTGACCTATTTCTTTTGCATAGGTAGGCGGATAGTCTAACTAGGGAGCATCCACATGCATGAGTAGGTGTTTTACTCGTTACGAGTCCGTTGAAAAATACCTATGACACATTCAGAGTCGTATTTAAATAAAAATGTCTTTAAGTTTTGATATTTTAATATATCGAAAATTGGCATATTGTTTTTTTTTCGAAAATCCGATATATCGATAGAATTAAATATACGTTAGTATTCAATTTATTGATATCCAATATTATCCACCCCTAGCGCTGGCCGTTACGACCTCACAAGAAATGTAATTGGACAAGATATATATTATAATTCAATATGAGGATAATATTCCCCATCTCTAGCGCTGACGGTTCCTATCTTACAAAAAATGTATTTAAGACACGTAAACACTCTATGTCGATTTGCCAAAAAAAATCCCTAATGTTGACCGTTTTGCTCTTACAATATATGTGATTAAACTAGTAAAGTCTCTATTCGAATTCAATAAATTTGATCTTTCATCTTGAAACAAAATGTGATTAGACAATAATATTCGCTAAAATATATGTGTATCGAGGCTAAAATGATCTTTTTGTCATACGCTCCCAAAAATAGCTATTTTACGGACTCATTTGAGTCCGTAAAATGCTTCTTTTTAGGCCTAGTCCCTAAAAGTCGTCATGGCAACCTTTACGGACTATTCCAAAATTCCTGAATATATCTAAATGTCAAATTTCGAATGACATGACAAAATTGTCAAATAGTTGCTACGATATCAAATTGTAAGCTAACTTTGTCGTACATTATGATTTCAAAAATTATGGTAAATTTGCAAATTTAGGCGTTCTGAAGAATTGCAAAAAGCGTATAAATAAAAATTAAATTTTGACAAAAAATAGTGTTTGTCACAAGTACCTAAATGAAGTTTTTCAGGACTCATCAAAACTCCATTTTAGGTATTTGTAACAAAAATAACTATTTTCTTCAAACGTCAGTAAATCCGTCATTACTCGACTGTGTAGGCGGCCGTGAAGTTTCGTTTTTCCTCCGCCGGAGCTTTACTTTTCACTTTTCCGCCGGCGGAGGTAAAAGTGTTGTCATAGCAACATAGATAAAATACAAACAGACAACAAAATAAGCGTCAACAACTCAAGATTTATTAAACTACAATTCGTATTTATCACTCAATTTGTGACTGCATTTCTAAAAATCACTAATTTAGGAACAAATTGGTTGTTATTTAATCGAACTTACTCAATAACTGCTTATCAATACGGAATTAAAATGCAATCGAATACGCAATTTTTAAAATATAATTATTGTTGACAGTGTCCACTGACAGCTTTATGTTACATTATATTCACCGACACCGGTCGAAGCAAGGCCACCTACGACCGTGGTCTAAGCCGCCTTGCGAACCCATTTATCTTTAATAATAATTAGATATTATTAATATTAAAAAGAGATGTTTTTGCATTAATCTGTCGACATTTGAAGAAAAAACAGCATATTTTATTTGGAGGAAAAGCTACTTTTCATGGCTTGCTCTCTATTACCAGCCTCACTCCGTTCGGCTGTTAAACACGAGCGCGCCATGAAAAGTATCACTTTTCCTCCATATAAAATAATATACTATTTCAATACTCGAAATGACGATAATAAAAATATATTTTTCTTCTTCTTCTTTCCATCTTGACAGGAGGGTAGTGATCACATAGACAATTCTAATGTAGTGTTGCAGCTTTCCTTATTACTTCTCTCCACTTATCCCTATTCACTGCATTGCGGGCAGCTTCTCTAAAACTTGTCCCAGTGCATTCTTTTATTTGGTCAGACCATCTTCTCGGGGAACGACCTCTCGGTCTGGTCCCTTCCACCTTGCCATAGACAACCAACCGCTCTAAATCATCATTATTGGGTCTTGTAACGTGGCCGAAGTATTTTAGTTTCTTGGTGTTCACTATTTGGGATAGTCGCCGCGGTTGCTTAATTTCCCTAAGGACAGACTCGTTCGTTCTTCTTGCCATCCATGGGACTCGAAATATTCTTCTCCAGCAGTGCATCTCGAATGCATCTATTTTTCTACGGTATTGTGCTTTCATGGTCCACGATTCCGCTCCGTAAAGAAACATTGGGAATATTGGAGTTTCAACTATTTTCTTTTTGGTGTTTAGCGTGATAGCACTGTCCTTCCAGGTTTTTTCCAGGCCTTTCATTGTTCCCCTTGCTATTTCTGCTCTGCGTTTTATCTCTTGTGTGCAGCCTCCTTCATTTGTTATTAGTATCTACACCCAGGTAAACGAACTGATGTACTACTTGGCACCGTCCTACTTTTGTTATATCTGGTCTATTATTATTTTCCCTGTCTACAATCATGATTTTTGTTTTTTCATGGTTGATATCTAGACCATATTCTCTACTTTGTGTTTCAAGTCTCCTAATCAGGGTATTCAGTTCTTCTGGATCATTTGCTAGTAGGACGGTGTCATCCGCGTATCGGAGATTGTTAATCTTGGTTCCGCCAATAGAGACTCCACCGGTCCAGTCGTCCAGTGTTCTACGCATTATATATTCCCCGTACACATTAAACAGCAAGGGTGACATGATACATTCCTGCCTGACGCCTTTTTGTATTGTAAATCTGTCCGATAAGAAGTTCCCAACATGTACCACGGCTTCATTAGATGTATATAGTTTGGCTATGACTGCTATGAGGAATATCAGGTGTTGTGGGGTTCCCATGTCATAAAGTATAGTCCATAATTTGTCCCATTTTAAGCTATGGAATGCTTTGCGATAGTCCACGAAGCACATGTATAATGGTTTGTTAAACTCACGACTTTTCTCAATAATTTGCCGAATATTGAGTATGTGTCCCTTTAACAAAGCCTGCTTGTTCTGGAGGAACTTGCCACTGTAGAAAAGCTTTCAGCCGTTCATTAATTATAGTGAGAAGGACTTTGCTGGCGTGTGACAACATAGCTATTAATCTGTGATTATCACACTTTTCTTATGAAGGAATAACGAGGAAGTAGTCCAGTCGCAAGGCCAACATCCAGTTTCCCAGATATCCTGACAGATTGTGTGTATAGATTCACACCGCTCTCACCCATTGCCTTAATTATTTCTGGCGATATACCATCGATGCCGGGTGCTTTTTCAGATTTGAGTCTTTTTATGGCGTTTCTGACTTCATCTTTAAGAATTGGGGTTCCTGTCTTACTTGGTTGTTAAGGTTTTCTTCTGTGGTTTTGTCTTTATACAGGTTCTCACAGTAAATCTTCCAATCATCTAGTATCTCTCTGATATCTGTGATCTTTTCCCCTGCGTCATTTTGAAATACCCACGTGTGTGGTGCAAACTGTTTGTTAATCTTTCGGACAAGTCTGAATAGATCTTTGGTATTGTTGCCATCTGAATGTATCTGTGCTTCTCTGCAAATCTCCTGAATATAGTTGCTCTTGTCTGTCCTGCATCCTTTTTGTATTTGTCGACTAAGTTGTGCATATTGCTGGCGTTCTTCTGCTGAGTTTAAGCCACTTATTTTTCCTGCATCCTTTTTGTATTTGTCGACTAAGTTGTGCATATCGCTGGCGTTCTTCTGCTGAGTTTAAGCCACTTATTTTAAGTTGTCGCCTGTTTTCCACAATTGTTAGTGTATCGGTCGTCATAAAGTGTTGTTTTTTCGGGGATTGATTTATGGGTT
Organism: Pissodes strobi; assembly: GCA_016904865.1. Lineage (NCBI taxonomy): Eukaryota > Metazoa > Arthropoda > Insecta > Coleoptera > Curculionidae > Pissodes > Pissodes strobi. Next base: position 12,643 of record MU186858.1, read on the forward strand.
GTTCATCGATTTTATTGTTTGGACTATTTCTTGGTGGTTTCCCATTTCTCGCTGGCTGTGGAGATTTCCGATTGTAGGAGAGATTCATTTGAGGTTTTTATTTTAAATCTTTCCTCAAATAATTGTCTATCAGGAATTTGCAGTTTTCTTGACGTCTTTTGAATTTGCGGCTTCCGTAGTTTAACTCTAAGACGAGCTAACAGTAATTTGTGATCACTCCCGTAATCTGCACCTGGCAATGTCTTTGCATTAGTTACGGACGATCTCCAGCGTGATCTTATTAAAATGTAGTCAATTTGGTTTTTGTGATTGCCATCTGGAGAGGTCCAAGTGTATAGCCAGCGAATATGTTGTTTGAATATCGTGTTTGTGATTGTACGGTTATTTTCAGTACAAAAGTCTATCATTCTTTCACCTCTTGAGTTACGTAGACCAATACCGTACTTTCCAACTATATTTCTGATATGATCGTCCCCCGAAGTGTCTCCAACTTTGGCATTGAAGGCGCCCATAATCAAGGTTATTTCTCTATTTGGTATGATTCGTAGCGTAATTCCAGTGTTCCGTAGAAAGCTTCAAGTTCCTCTTCATCCTTGTAGAATGTTTATGGGGACTGGTTTTGAGTGTAGTTTGATGGTTATTATTCTGGCATTCACTGTATTGTAGGCCGCTAAGGATTTGTAAATGTCGCCCAACAGTACGACAGCTACACTATTCCTGCTGTTATCATCATTTCCAGAAAAGAATATTTTGTTTCCGTTGGTTGTTGAGAAGTGCCCTCTTTCTTTTCAATGTGTTTCAGATAAGCCTACGACGGATAAGTTGCATCGCTGCACCTCTCGTTCGACTATGTGTGTTTTGCCAATTTGCAGAAGACCACAGACATTCTAAGTGGCAAGATTTACGGTTTTTCTGCCAGCATGATAGTTAACTAACTAACTAACGCTCAAGGCCATCCCCCCCGGAGATCCGATTGGGGGATGATTTTTACCTCCGGATTCTTTAACATTGATCGAAGCCATGTGATTCTCTCGGGAGAAAATTACTCTTTTGTAGGTTCCCATTGCTTTCCAAAGAGGGGTAAGGAGTATTGGAAGAAAGGAAATGGGGTTTGGCTGGAGGAAGTGGGAGTGTGACAATGGTTTCCTCCGTGTGGTACTGGGAGATAAACCAAAGCTCGCATGGGCAGGGGTGCGTCCCTGAAGTAGATCTGACATCTATCAGGAACATAGATGAGCATCTACCCGCTACCCAATATATATTAGGGTTCAATATATCGATAGTATTACCTATCTCTAGTCCAGATTGTTTTGATTTTACAAGAAATGTATTTAAACAGATAGATAGTCGATGTTTTTATAATTATATATTCACATTGTTTAAGGAGACAATGATATTAGTATTCAATATATCGATAATATTGTCCCATCCTTAGTGCAGAGCGTTCCGATCGTACAAGTAATAGGATATATATTTATCTATGGTAATAGGTAATGTGTTCAGATAGAATGGTGTGCTTAAAGCTTTATAGTCCTGTTCTGGGCATTCACACTTAGTTTTCACAGGTACCACGGCGCAACTTCATTTTTTCTTTGTCGATTCTGGCTTGCAAACGCTTCGAGCCGTAAAGCGTATTTTTTGTAACTTTTTTTTAGCACCGCCATGACCAGTAATATAAAAACGAATAAATATTTTCGATCGTTCGGGGCTGCCCGTTTATAAACACTATATTATTGATTTATGTGTTACGCCGGAGGACCTGGTATCGTATTGCGTTTTGCTAGTTTGAACATTAATTATTTTTGCCAGGTTTTGCACGACAACGAGACTGTTTCTCGAGCGGTACGAAAGGTTATTTTAAACAGAATTTCGTGTGTTTCTACTCCACAAACCTAGAGAAAAGGATGTCAATAATTACCACGGTCTTTAAAATAGGGGGGGGGGGGGGACATATCAAAAAATCAAAATGACAATATTGCGTAAGACCATAAGGCGATAGAAATTGTGCTAGTAGCATCAACTGTCCTGGATATACACCAAACTCCAAATAGGACTATTCCGATACGTATCGATATCGATATCGATGATTTAGGTGACGATTCGTGAAAAGATTGTATATCTATACATTCAATACACTTTTCATTTTCATCTTTAAATTAGCCTACATATTAGAATTTAGAAAAAAGAAATTATGGTTTTTACTTACCTGGCTGATAATTTTCAACGTAATCAACATTATTAAACATGTGTATATTATGTATATACACCTATGATGAAATAATCATTATGACCAACAAATTTATATGTTTTTTACCCTCCCATTTGCATTCGTTACGCCTTAAGAACTAATGACACCGAAACCAGCAAAAGAAGTCGATATACAGGGTCAACAAACATGATGTTTACAATTTGGGAAAAATTCATTAAAAGATGTTAAAATTGTATGCCTGTTTAATTCTTACGGTCGTACAAAAAATTTTTTTTTGCTCTCAACTTTCATCCGCGGGCGTAAAAGTAGCAGTCTACGTCCTTGAAACAAAAATAACTAATAGATCTTTATTTTATATGTTTAATATTTGATATATCCAGTCTCCGGATTCTCGATACTCTCTTGGGCGATATTTAAGGGTATCGACTAGTGTCGATACACTTACATTTTATTTTATAGCAGTGGCGCACACACATTTGAGGGAGATCTTATGGCACTCGACAAGCGGTGTATGTGCGAAGATGTTGATTGACACGGTTCTTGAATAGTTGTAGATTGTCATAAGGGGGAAACAGATGTCCTGGGAGTGAGTTACAGAGTAATGTAGTGCGCCAGACAAAGGAGTCCTTGTAGAGCGACGTTCTAGGTGTTTCCAATTGTACAAGGAACGGGTGCGCTCTTGCCGTCTGGCGGGACTGTCTGACAGGCGTTACTGGGGCCGGGATGATGCGGGTTAAATTCTGGGAACATCTGCCGTGAAAATATCTGTAAAATAGGGATATATTCGGCCAAATGTCTGATGCGGTGTTCCAGACTGTCCAGATTTCGGATCAACTCCGGGTCGCCGACGAGATGCACAGCTCTCTTCTGAATGGAATCAAGCAGCTTTAGCACGTTGACTGCCGAAGCGAATTTCGTGATCGGGTCCGCTGCGCCGAAGTAGTTTTATTAAAAATTTCAGTTATTTTTACGTTTTGGGAGTAAAGTAGCTTCAGAGTCAATACATATTTTATACTATAGTATGCAATAGAAGCGTGAATAAAGTATATATGCACGCGGCGCCTGATCAAATCATTTCAAACATACGCCGCCGTGTGTATATATTCTATTCACACCTTGTAAGCAGGTAGAGTACAGCCCTATCGTCAATGCGGTTGCCAAATGGAGAGACATGAGGTACATTTTATTTCCCAGTACCAAACATGGTGATGAATTAACAGAAGCTCCTGATGCGAGAGTAGGGGTTAGCCGAATGAAGCCAACAACTATCTGTGCCTATAATTCTGCAAAATCATTATAGATCTGTCTGACCAAATGTCCCCATATTCTACTTCATTGCGCAAAAAAAAAAATATATTTTTACTTTTGCCCAAAGCATGTGGACAGAAAATATAATTTGAAAAATAAATGTAGTACATTTATTTTCCTTTATTTAGTTAGTTATTTGTAAGAATAAATACCTTATGGGCCGAAATAAAATGTTACCATAGATAATTTGTAACAAAAAACGTAAATAGTAAGATATTACCAGACCAGCTTATATGGTGTTAATTCCACGCCGCACCAACAGATTCCCCATAAGAAACGCACGCTATGTGTGCATATTTTATAGAAGTTCGGTGTGCATCATATATATGCACATGGCAGTCAACGTGTTAGGGTGTGCTTAGGTGCGTCTCCCCAGATGTCTAAGCACGGTTTCATTTAAGCTTTGTAGAGTAAGAGCAGCTTCTGCGGTGTATGCAGTTTTTTGTTGCGAAATAGCGCACCAAGCTTTGCGATGTTAGCAACGTGGTCATGCCAGGACATATTGCTGTTGACCAAGACACCTAGTAGTCCGATTGACGAGGATGAAGGAATGATCGATCCGATTCGATCCTGCCATAATCATATCAGGACCCGCCGCCGCCGTATTGGCTTTCTTGGTAAACGGGCTGCTTGGGTTTTTGCTGCATTGAGCTGGACCAAATTCTTGTCGCCCCAGGTTCTAACTTTCTCCAGATCTTGATTAATTGTTGTAATCTGCTCCAGTCTGCGGTGATAAGTCTCAGTCGCTGGCAAAGGTTTTTCTGATCAAATTGGGAGACAAGGGTACTATCATCTGCAAAACTGTAAGCAGGATTATTGGTTTCGGTCAAAAGATCATTAATATAGATGAGGAACAGAGTTGGTGAAAGTAGTGCGCCCTGAGGCACTCCCGCATTAATGGTGAATGTGCCTGACATGGATGTGATGGAATTACCAATGAAGTACAGAAAAACATGAGCGAATTGGGGATATCCATCATACACAGCATATGTCAGAAGATCTGGACGACTGGGAGCTGGCTAGAACAATGGTGCCATTCCATTTCCTTGCCTCTATATAAGAAAGGTTCCCCTCTCGACTGTGGGAACTCGTACGATTGCCCTAATTCCGCATGCTAGCAAAATCATGCTCGGGATACTGAACGAGAGGCTGGAGAATTTCTTCCTCAGACAAATACCAGACGAACAGACTGGATTTTTTCCAGGGAAAGGAGCTCGCGAACAGATCTTCGAAAAAACTAAACTCCCTTAATGTTAAAATGCTCATGTGTTTCGTATATTACAGGATGGCTTTTGACAAGGTAAAATGGTCGAAGCTCTGGAACATTCTTGCCGAGATGGGAACACCGAAGCATCTGATACACCTAATAGAAGTACTATATAGGTCAAACACGGCGACGGTACGAGTCAATGATACTCTCTCTGACACCTTCTCGACTGCTGCTAGGTTGAGACAAGCCTGCATTTTGTATCCCCTTCTCTTCAATATATACAGTGAATACATTATTAGGGAGATTCTTGAAGAGTGGAAGGGTGGCATCACTGTTGGCGGCAGAAAAATTAGCAACCTACGATACGCGGATGATACCCTGATAATAGCAAAAGACGAGCATGAACTCATTAATATAATGCAGAGGCTGGATGAACATAGCAGACGGTACGGACTGGAAATCAATAATTCAAAGACTAAAGTAATGATTGTTGACCGGGCTAACAACAACAGCCCTGACATTATAAATGTCGCTGGTTATCAAGTCAATCACTTTGAATATCTTGGATCTGTTGTCACCAATACCGGAGTTTGCGAAACTGAAATCCGTAGACGTATCGCCAAGGCACGAAACTCAACAGCGAAACTCACTCGTATCTGGAAGGACACTTCCATCATAATTAACACCAAACTCAGGCTTATTCGAACTCTCATTTTCCCCATAGCGACTTATGCAGCAGAGACGTGGATAATGAAAATGGCAGACCGTCGCAGAGTCGACGCTCTAGAAATGTGGTGCTATAGAAGAATGCTCCGACTTCCATGGACAGCACACCGCACCAACGAATCAATTCTGAGACAACCGCGAATCAAAACCAGACTATCCACTTATGTCAACCAGCAGTATTTAAAATACTTTGGACACATTGCCAGGAGATCAGAGGCAATGGAGAAGCTGATCATAGAAGGAAAAGTAAATGGACGAATACCAAGAGGACGTTCACCGTCGCGATGGGTAGACCAAATGAAAAATCTGATAGAAGAGAGCCTGCAAGAAGCAATACACCACGCCCAAGATAGATAATCCTGGAGACAAACGATTGATGGACTTACTACGTGATGTCACCACACTCCTCCGAGGGGTTTATGGACGACGAACGAACCTCTGAGATGTGTCCCTCAACTGCAACGTACAGAGATCGGTTCTTAAGGAAACTGGCAAGCCAGGTGCAGAAAGACGCTGACAGTCCGAAGGATGGCAGTTTGTTGAGCAATCCGTGATGCCAAACTCCGTCAAATGCCTTCGAAATATCCAACGCAATCGCTTGATATTCTCCGTAGTTCTCAATTGCCCTACTCCATATATGAGTGACATAGACCAATATATCTCTGGTCTATCTCTGTTTACGGCAGCAGTATTGGTTATCGCTAATTATTCTGTTGGCCTCGAGGTGTTTGAGTAGTTGCTGATTGACTACACGTTCCATGACCTTGGAGATTATTAGAAGCAAGGCAATTGGGCGATAGTTTGATGGCGTGGATTTCTTGCCTTTTTTTGGGATAGGTTGTACTCGAGCGACTTTTTAAGAAGATAGGTAAATCCCTTTTCGGTAAGACAGAGAAAAAAGTCTGGAAAAAATTGGTGTTAGTTCGTTGGCGCAGTTCTTTAACACGATGGCAGGTATTCCATCCGATCCTGATGCCTTTTGCGTACTAGCTTTTTGAGGATTTTACGACTGCAACGGTGGTGAAACTTAACTTCTGTCAAGATAGTGTTGATGTTGGATATGGTGGGGAAAGCCTTCCCATAGGGGAAGTTTAAGGTAGAGTGCGATGAAAATATTTCGACGAGCATGTTTGCTTTTCCTTAGCTGTAGTCACCGTGACGCCGCGTTCGTCCATCAAAGGTGAAAGAGACGTTTTTGTAAAGTTATATAATGATCGTGTATTTACTATTTTATAAAATTAGTTGATTGATTGTTCCCTAGGGTCTACAAAAAAGATAAATGTGCGACGAATTGGACAAATTTAAAGTAATGTAACGGTGACGAAAGTTTTGCTGGTCTCGTAGCGTTTTCGAGACGAAACTTTATGTTTCTCTTCAATAGATCAACAGACTAAAGCAAGTCTCGTCTCGAGTTACGCTGGAGAGTTCCGCGGTTTCGCCCGAGACTAAAAACAAAATGTAACATAACTTGTTAAATGTTTTCACAACGTAAAAATATAAAATATATCCCACCCATGAGAGATTGCGTTCTCGCGCAAAACTATAAACATGTAAATATGAACATATCATAATTTTTTTTGTAAATGTTTCTAGAAAATAAAAACATAACAAAAATTATTCTAGAAATATTTGTTTTTCTTGACATTTATTTAGAACATTAGTAGTAAGAATATCTCGAATTGTCTTGTCTTCCTTTCGAGACACGATTCGACACAGAACATCTATGTAAATGCAAATCTCGTTTCGGAGTCACACACTGGGGTTTCGTGGTTTCCCGCGCGTTGCCTCGTTTGGCAAGAGACTAAAAGCAAAATAAAAATAATATATGTATATTCAGAATAAATTATACGCATTCTTAGTTCAAATATCAAAATTAAAAATAAATCATAAGTATTTACAAATGTGTTCTTTTATCTGCATTTAAAATATTTACAATAAAAAACAGTCAAAAAATCGTTGTAGTGATGCTCACCAAAGTCTTGATTTCAAGACCCTCAAGTGTCTAGTCTAGTCTCGTTTTCAAGACTAGATGAAATTTATTTTTTTTCTTCGCAGGACAATACGAGAATATAAATCTCGGATGGTTCGCAAGATTCGGGATGCAACTTATCTTTTTCAATATGACACGATATTAAATGTAATTCTCGTTTGGGTTAAATGCAAAACGCATATAGGCATGTTTTGACTAAATTAAATCCTTTCTTGATAACGGTTTTCAGAATGTAAAAATGTAACTAAATTAGCCCTCAGCTTACAAAAATATTTTTTTTTGTCGAGCTTTAGAACATTTAGATATTACCAGGTATTTAATCGTAGTTTCGACACCAAAATGTTTATTTTATTATGATAGAGTTAAATTAAATTTGTTCCCGTTTGCTTATTAAACCATGCAGTCAAATGCCTCCAACTATTGTCAGCACCGCCTCGTAGCGCATTAGAAAAACTTACCGTGTACGCTATGCTCGGTTTAAACGGAAGCGCTCTATTCCTAATAAAAACTACGTTATTATGTAGGTGTTTACTTGCAGTAATTACTATTGAAATGAGCTATGTTTGGCGGTAAATGGGTGGAATTTTTTCCATTTCAACGCCCTAATCGCCGCTTATGGAAAAATTTGGAAGGACTTGTGGGACGTGCCATTTTTAGTGACCTATACCTACAGGAAATATTTACAGAATACTAAGTAAATGATTAACTTTGAATTTTGTAGCTGGTTTTCAAACTTTCGAAGCAATATTTGTTTTTGCAACAATGTTTTCCCAATATTAATTAAACCAGCAATAGCATAGTTCAATTCATACTAAAATATTTTTCTTAGTTGTACAGTACAGGATTTTTGACGCGTAAACATCTTACTTACGGCTTAAGGTATGGGGGTAAATCTCGGCAAATGGGACGGAAATGTGCAAGTAGACTGATTATATTTTTAAATATCTTGAGAACATGAAACATTTTTGGGGAAAACATGGGCAACATAACTATTCCTATGGATTTTGGGACGCTGAATACGAATATGCCTGTTGCCCAGCTGAATTTTGTGAAATAAGTCTGAAATTTTGAAAATGGCGGCCGTTTTTATAGTTTTTTTTCCAAAAAACTATGTATAACTTGAAAACGGTGATAGACACAGACAAAATACAAGAAATCAAATTTGTTAAGCATGAAAAAATACATAGAATTTCATGCATTGTTGAAAAAATAAATGCTCCATAGATATGGGGTAGGCAAAAGTGACTTAATTTAATTTTAATGATAAAATCGCTCTTTTTTCTTATTTAGCCGTTACGTATATTTTACTACTACAAATTTCATTGCTCATGAGGCTGCCACGCTTTTTTTCTTCTAATTAGCACAAACCTTCACCTTGGCTTAGAAGAGACCGAGAGTGAATAATATCAAATAAGAAAAATTTAAAATTGAGTGAATTTGCAAGTACAGATGCGTAAGCTAGAACGAGTCGTCTTCAAAGAATGCAAATAGGCCCTACCTCTAATGCCGGAGAGTAAGGGTGGGTTAGATTTATAAGGCGCCACGGGCTTGTAGACGGCACAAGCAAGAAATATCCCAAAGCTGGAATATGGCACTCGTTTTAGCCTAAGCTTCGCAACTACCAAGAGAGAATTACTTAAATAAATTCGAAATTAGTTTGATTAAGTTGATTTGAATTTAATCAATCCGAACAAATGAATAATAAAATAAAAACCGTGAATTAATTTAATAATTAGAAAGGCCAGTAAGTAGGCCAGTATTAAAAATTAAAAAGTGAGATGCAAGAAAAACTAATAATTAACGATAAAGTCAAGATTAAACTGTAGTATCTATAGCAAGTCAATGAAGCCGAACCATTTCAGACATAGAGCGCAAGTGAATAAAATCAAAGTACCCACCATCTTTAATCGTCCTGATTTCTTCGTATTCAGGTAATCCAGGAATAATTAAATAACACAGGCAAATTCAGTAAATAGAAAGTTGGTTTATTACTCAATGCAGAACACAGAACAATAAGATGACGCTTTTTCCGATATTGTATGCTGCTATGCTAAATATTACGACTAGAACTATCTATTGTTCTATTAGTCAGAAATTTTACTCAGTTACTTGAGGCATAAAAGTAAATAAAATAAAATAAATTATTTTTAATTGAATAATATCGCTCAATTAAAAGCCGATATCATTATGTATCATGGATAGAACAACACCTTCCAATAATATTTACTCGTTATTCACTCGAACGTGATCACCTTGTGGTGGCTAACGAGATTAAAAGAGAAATATTACGCGATATAACCGGTGTTAGAAACAAACTGGACTAATTAAAAATATAAATTCTTACTTTAGAAACTCACAGTTCAAGTAACATAAATAAAAGACCTTATTCGATTATTATTTAGGCGCGCAAACCATGGTCTGACATCACAGTACCGCTCCACAAACTAATTATGTTTAGAATTAAAACTAGGTACGCCAATAATAAATGAGATCTTGGGCAGTGGACAAAAAGTAAATCAGTAGATTGGGCGCTGTCTTCGTTAATCAATTATTAACCAGACTTTATCTGACCATAAAGGCACTCTTCTTAGAGACTAGAAAATTAGACCAGGAACTAGGCAACACAACGCAAAATCTACCGAAAAGAAGCGAGAGTTCTTTAATAAAGGTACCTGAACAAATCGATATTCGGAAAAAATATTTCGCGTTACTCGTCGCAAATTTCGTGAAATTATACCCGATTATTTCAAAAAACTACGAGCCTGTTTCGGACAGTTAAAAATGTTAAAAGTATCGACTGACAAGAATAAAGCAAGCTGAATATTAGATTTTGATTTACAAGAATAAAATAAGTTCAATTTTAAGATTCAACTTATTAATTAGAGCAAAGAAAATTATCTTAATTAGCAAAAAAAACGAATTTAATTAAAGCTTAATTCTTGAGCAAAGAAAATTACGGTTTGGCGTATTTTCGTCAAGGAGATAAATTTAAGTTAAAACTCGGGTTTATTAACCAGAGTGATGAATAATACGGTTAGGCGTTAATAGCTAAATATATAAAGGAGAGAAAAGGATAGTAACAAACACTCATAATAAAGATAAGATAGCTCACATTCAGTTGGTGGCTTCTCGGCTGCTTTCCGGGTGGAAAGGAAAAAAACCATATACTTCCTTAGACGAAGAAGGAGTAACGATGTCCTGAACGAGTCACAATCCAGAGACCAGACTGGCGTGGCCTAATAACTGAGCTTTAAGGGCTAGTAAACGAAACTCCGTCGGTTAAAGTACCCCGACGGTCGAAGTGTACCCCTACGGTTGAAGTGTACCCCTACGGTGAAAGTGTACCCTTACGGTGTAACATTGTAAAGGATTGCTATACAACTAGCTCGTTGGAACGCACATGTAGGTCGTTGGCGGACAAACGGCTTCTACCTAAAGCAGCATCAAATCCCAGTTATGGGGCGAGTTCCAGGCACTAACGAACAAAACTAACCAACGTAAGCAAAATAAGGCCTGAGACTCTATAAATTGGTCGGTCGGAACAATCCCATGAGGTAAAGCAAAAAAAAACTTCCAAAACGACCACTGCTTTAAACGGCAAGTCAACGTAGAGTGATTTCCTTCAAAAACTCTCCGGAAGCAGTTGCTTCCTTCCAATATTCCCACTACAACTACGTCTGGTCAATAAGAGAATAGTCACCCGTCACGTGGCCACGAGCTGTCATACCCAATAATTTATCCAGAGCGATTTGGAAAGGAAAACGCAGAACTTTGATGTACCAAAGCCCATCTTAAATAATTGCTCTACCTAGCCAAAAGGAAATAACCATTCGACCCACCATTCATTAGGGAAACATACAAAGGTAAATCACAATTTCCGCGACGTCAACACAAAAGAAAGAAGGTCCCTAAACGGCACGCACTTTCAGGAGTTGGTACCACAAACCGCTTTAGAAAACTACTTTAAAGACAACCCAGACGATCCTAATTTTGAATTTCCGGTAGAAGGCAACTGCAATTCACTTCCAGCACTGCATTCACCGGTCGGTAGAGATCATTACAATTTCATCGTCTGGATCGACACTTTGATATCTTGCTCATTACGGCGAGTGTTAGTAAATAATAAAATGAACTGCACCAGTTTGTCAAGCATAACCCCATAATATATATCCTTACGGGACTATAGGGAAAAAACATCTATTTTGACGTGTCCGCCATTTAGTCAAGAAGAACTCTTACTTAAACCTTCAGACTTAACTTGATGCTGAGGGAAAGCCGCACGTTACAAGCTTCCTACATTAAACACAATAGTAATCGTTGCTGAAACCTTAAAACGGGAGTATGTTGTATTAACAATTGATCAGGCGCTTTACCCAAAATTGATGGAACTGAAATAGTGGGTAATAGAATACCGGGAGCATTTGATTCCTAAATTAAGTGAACTACATATATCGATGAATTTTTAAAAAGTAATAGGATCTTATGTTGAAGATTCTAGGCTTGCGGAAATTTTGATTGAAACTGGAATTTCAGGACCAATATCGTCTGAAAAAAATTTAGCAGGAAAATCATACGAGCTCATAAACTCTACAAGCTATGCATAGATTACTGCTTTCGCAGTTTATTACTTTTTTAGAAGAACGAGGCATCGAATTGAAATTCCAACTGATTCCTGCTGCTCAAATAGATACTCCAGAAATGTACATCAATTTGCGCAATTTAACAAAATCTTCTAACTTCCTAAAATATTTTGATCTGATAACAAAGCTGGGGCTAAGTTTACGGGCTTGGCTATGAGAGACAATGCTGATGAAGATAACATATTTTCCGCATTTAAAGAGGTCGATTTTATGATGTTTAATAAAACAGAAGACCTACAAAATATTGTGATAAAAGACGTGGCAACAGACCATATACAAAACTCTTTATTGAATGCTTATTCTATAGGTGAATCAAAATTAGAAACATTTGTTGAAGACATGCTAATTTTCTCTGATGAAGGAAAACCCAAAATAGGTTTGAGTGCAACTTTGAAAAAAAAACGAAACCTAAAACTTTCAGCTTCCTCTACGAAATTAGAATAACGATTAAAAACAAAACATATACACTGTGGGCAAAATTAAATTGGAACCCTCTTTAATGCTCAATAACTTTTTTATTTTCAAAGGATTTTTTATTATTTTTGGATATGTTATGGCCTAAGGTATTGGGATTAAAAAGAACTTTGCAAAGACGATCTACTTCAGTGGCGTACAGAAAAGAGAGTATTTTTCAAAACCAATGTTTTTCAGGTCGTTGCAAAAATCGGCCAAATGAAATAAAGATGTAAAAATGGGCAAAAAAGATTTGAAAGGGTTCGGAATATGGACCATTAAAAGACCAGGTCAATACAAGCAAAATTAAAATTGATACTTTAATTTTGATAAAACCATGCCAAGTTAAATTGGATCTTTTTTAATGCTTAATGACCTTTTATTTTCAAAGGATTTTTTATCATTTTTTGGTATGTCATGGTCTAAGATATTAGAGTCAAAAAGAAATTTGTAAAGCGGGTCTACTTCAGTGGCGTACATTAAAATTTAAAATTATTATTTTTTTATTTTAAAAATTTCAAGTAGATTCGAAATTTCTGTACGCCAATGAAGTAGACCCGCTTGCATCAGTTTTGGATATGATATGGTCTTAGGTATTAGGATTAAAAAGAACTTTACAAAGAGGCTCTACTTCAGTGGCGTACAGAAAAGTGGGTATTTTCGAAAACAATGTATTTCAGGTCGTTGCAAAAATCGACCAAATGAAATAAAGATGTAAAAATTGGCAAAAAAGCGGTTCGGAATATTGATCATTAAAAAACCAGGTTACTACAAATAAAATTAAAATTTATACTTTAATTTTGGTAAAGCCATGTCTCGTGGGCCAAATTAAATTGGATCCTTTTTTAATGCTTAGTGAATTTATTTGCAAAGGATTTTTTTATCATTTTTGGATATGTTATGGCCTAAGACATTAGAATCAAAGAGAACTTTGCAAAGCGGGTCTACTTCATTGGCGTACAGAAATTTTGAATCTACTTAAAATTTTTAAAATTGAAATTAAAAAAAAAATTATTTTAATCAAGTAGACCCGCTTTACAAATTTCTTTTTGAACCTAATATTTTAGGCCATGATATCCAAAAATTATAAAAAATCCTTTGAAAATAAAAGGTCAAAAAGATCCAATTTAACTAGGCCCACAAGACATGGTTTTTCCAAAATTAAAGTATTAATTTTTATTTTTGTTTGTATTGACCTAATTTTTTAATGGTCAATGTTCCGAACCCTTTCAAATCTTTTTTGCCCATTACTCCATCTTTATTTCATTTGGCCGATTTTTGCAACGACCTGAAATACATTGGTTTTGAAAAATACCCCCTTTTCTGTGCGCCACTGAAGTAGACCGTCTTTGCAAAGTTCTTTTTAATCCCAATACCTTAGGCCATAACGTATCCAAAATTGATAAAAAAATCCTTTGAAAATAAAAGGTCCTTAAGCATTAAGAAAGGATCCAATTTAACTTGGCCTACAAGTCATGGTTTTATCAAAATTAAAGTATCAATTTTAATTTTGTCTGTATTGACTTGGTTTTTTAATGGTCAATATTCCGAACCCTTTCAAATCTTTTTTGCCCATTTTTACATCTTTATTTCATTTGGCCGATTTTCGCAACGACCTGAAATACATTGGTTTTAAAAAATACTCCCTTTTCTGCACGCCACTGAAGTAGATCGTCTTTGCAAATTTCTTTTTAATCCCAATACCTTAGGCCATAACATATCCAAAAATGATAAAAAATCCTTGGAAAATAAAAAAGTTATTAAGCATTAAAGAGGGTTCCAATTTAATTTTGCCCACAGTGTATGTATATTGAGAGCTGATAAAAATCTAGCTCAACGCCGTTTAATTGCCTCGCAAGCTGTCGGGCTATTGATTTGACTTATATTTTACTCATGAGTTAAAGTTCGTGCCAATTTCTTTAGTGAATACAAATTGGTCATCAAAAACTGGAAATATGTCCATCCCTAGCGACGGATCCACAAAATATATATCATGGCCTCCATCAATAAGTATTGAGCAGTGTTATTATTGACGGTCTAGTACTTGTAGTTTCCCCTGGAGAGCGATGAGATGTTAAATATTTTGGTGAACTAGCTGATGCGTTTATCAAGTTAGTATTGTATATTGGCAAAAATTAGGAAAAAATAGATGTCACATAATAAGAAGGGCACTAGAAAATCGATCAGTACCACTTTTTAATAAATTTAATGATTGCTTGACTATGTCGGAAAATAAAGACAATCGAGCACGTTTCCTATCTAACCAAATAAAGTGTCAACACGAAATCAATAAAACGATAATTGTGCCAGGCGGATTCAAAGAGGAGCAAGTTGTTTGGTGCAAACAACCTGACCTGAATGTAAAGCAGCCACAAGCAGTACGCGAGGAAGCAGACACCCGAATAATTCTACACTCCATACACCCCACTGCTAATTTAATAGTGGCTTCTGCACGCGCCACCGATGTCATAATTTTTGTTATTACCTTTATTTTATAAAATGAAACGCAATCAGGCTTGGGTAAAAGCAGGTACTTTAAAATCAAGGAAATATTTACTTTTACACAGTATTAGAGAAAAGCCTGCTTTCGCAGGTGAAGTTTATCAGATCTTCCATTTCATACGATTACAGGATTCATTCTACCTCCTTTATTTTTGGTGTCAGCAAAACAACCGCTTGGAATATTTTTTTCGGTCGATTTCCATATTTTGAAAAATCTTGGTGTTGAAGACTTAACATCGGAAACCATTAAAGAAGCTGAAACATTTGTTTGTAAATTATATGGTAGCTCCACCGAAAGTTGCGATCAACTACGCGTCTTTTTAAAAGGTAAATCTTCTCAGGCACTAGCTCCCACAAGTGGCGGTTTAATGTTTCATATAAGACGTGCACACTTTCAAAGCTTGGTATGGAGACAATCTTTCGTTCCAACACCTGATTTTCCATCTTCAACGGAGATGGAATGGGAATTGTGTTGCGGTCAGTTAAAGCCTATATTAATGTTTTGCCCCCAATCCCAAAATCTTGGGTAGTCATTATTTTTTGGGGCTGTAAGACTGGCTTTTCAAGCAATGTAGTATTAACCCGAAAAAGGACTGTTTAAATAAAACTGATGATGTTATTGATGATGAATAACTTGTGGGAATATTAATACAGACACTATAAAGAATAATATAGGTTATGTTATATGTTAACCCTTTGTTTAACCAAATAAAATGTTTTAATCTTAATTTTTTTTTTGGAATTAGGCACCATTTTTAGAAAAAGAGCAATAGACGCCATTTTGAATTTTTTTTCGAATTTCACAATGCCGTGCCTAAACAGATAAACTTAGTGCCGGCGGGTTTCCCGTCAGGTTATATTTCATTTATTAGGGTTATAATCTGTCATATTCAAGAAAAACTGCTGATGATGGATATTTTATACCGAAACTTCAAGATTATATCGTTGTTTTGGACATAAAAAGTTATTCCATTAAATGTAATACAAAAAAAAATTATAAAAACTTTGATTGAATCTAAAATCAGATTGGCAACACTGTCAACGTATTACTAAAGGCTTCTAGAGAAAAATAAACTATCTATTTTTCGAATAACTACTTTTCGATGACGTTGTAGTAAGTACACGGCCGCAATCTATCATTACCCAGATTTATAGGTATAACTTGTAGGCATAAAGATATGTATTTTAAATAAAATTTGTAATAGTAAAATATGCGTAACGGCAAAACAAGAAAAAAGAGGGATTTTATCATTAAAATTAAATTAAGTCACTTTTGCCTACTCCATAGCACGCCTATGAAGCATTTATTTTTTACCAATGTACGCACTTCTATATACATTTTTCCAGATTATGACAGTGAATTTAATTACCAATTCAACGATATAGTACAACCTGTA
The DNA here is from genome assembly GCA_016904865.1 of Pissodes strobi. Classification (NCBI taxonomy): domain Eukaryota; kingdom Metazoa; phylum Arthropoda; class Insecta; order Coleoptera; family Curculionidae; genus Pissodes; species Pissodes strobi. The sequence continues at coordinate 29,078 of MU186858.1, forward strand.
CGCGTCCTTATTAGTTTGCGCAATAATTGGCGTTAAATAATTGAAGACATAATAGTATATTATGATATAAGTGTATAAGGGGGCCTTTAAAGCACGCGCGACATATTTCAAAACACGACGCGCAGCTGAGTGTTTTATAAGTCGCAAGGGCTTTAAAGGCCTCTTATACACGTATATCATACGCTATTTTTTATTACGAATGCATCATAATCTCAAAAAGGCTTTAAATATTAAACTTAAGGGATATATTGACGAATATATTAATCTGTCACATTTGACATGATCAAATGTTTCTATAGCAACCTTTAAAAAAGTAGGCACATCATAAACATCATTTTAAGCACGCTGCAGCGTGCGATAATCGTTGATTATGATGCATGCGTAATAAAAAAATAATTAAAAACTAAACTTTATTTACTCAAACAAATAAAGAAGATCCTTTTCTTACTAAGCAAATATTTTAAGACCAGTTCCAGTAATGCAAGCTTGAAATCTTTGAAGAACGATTCTGTTACAAGTTGCTACAAGTGCGGCATGCTTCCGTTATTCTGTTTTCCAACTCTTCTAAATTATTTACTGGCGTAACGTAAATTAATTCCTTGAGGTATGCCCAGAAAAAGAAGTCGAGTGGGATGAGGTCTGAGGTTCTGAACAAGAACAGGAACTAGGTACTCAGGATACTACAGCGAGTAGGAACATGAAGAGAAATAACATTCAGGAGTACTGAAAACCTTGTATGAAAAAGATAGAACAAACGGATCTAACACCGTTCCAGTTAGAGGAAAAACTGTTGCCAAGAACATCATAAAAATAAGTTTAGCACAAAACAAACCACAATCTGCCTCACAAGCATGGAATCTACTAATGGCAGACGATGTATTTGAACAAATTATAACTCACACTGATTCAAAAATCAGATCTGTTCAAAGTCATTATGGAAAATTCAAGGGCTATAGGCACCAATTTATCTATTGGAAAATGGATCTTGTAAATAATTTTTAACTTCATTGGAATTTATGCGCATGACTATCGTCTTACTGCAACAATATACTTTCGCTTTCACTTAAAGGGATATCTCCCAGTAGAACTGGAAGATCATTTCTGAGAAAATTTAAATATCGCTGTCTTGTCAGAGTGCTTTCATAATAAAATTGGCTCAATGTGCATTGAATAAACCACACCATACATTTATTATGGAAGCAGGACTCCAAGGTATGTTATTCAAAAAAATTTGATTCGTTTATTAGTTTCACTTCCATATAAGCAATATTATTAAGCCTTCTTTTAAAATCACCTGGAGGCAAACCCAGCACAAGAGGCACTTTAAAAGATGATTTTTTGAGGAATCTTTAAGAAAAAAATATGTTGACACCGGCTTTAAGAAATAACTGCTATAGTCGATCCGTTTGGAAGGCGAAGTAATAAAAGAGATAAGGGCCACCCAGTGGACAATAAACCAATGGTGCCGTTTATCTGTAGTTTGGATTATAAACCGTATCGTAGGTACGGAGTGCTACAACTAGGACTGAACAGGGGCTTATTTTCGACCTTCCCTGTATTTTTAAAACAAACCAAAATAGCCATTCGATGTATTTTTTTCTGCTAAATTCAAAAGTTGAAGCAAAAAACATTTGAACAAAAAACAAAAGACTTACGCTATGGATGAACTGTTTTTATGAAACACCCGGTATATTACTACATTTTTGGAATCTCTAGAGAAATCTAAACACATTTCGTGTATAATATTCCATACCTATCTTTAGCTGTTTACGAAATATTGACAGTTGAAAGTCGGACATTTTGACCCTTTGACAAGCTCTAAAATCTAAACCGCACGAGATCAAAGAAAACGGTTTGGACATTCCTATCTTAGGTTTTCATAAGCTATCGAATGACAGTAACTGCGAATTTAACCCGCGGATAAAATTAAAGTGGTACAGTCACTGACGAAGAGATAGAAGCAAAACTCAAGAAATTAAAAAACAGAAAATCACCCGGGCCGGACGGCATCCCCAACGAGCTTTTAAAATATGGAGGCCCCGAACTTGCAAGGAAACTATCGCAACTATTTAACAAAATCTTAAACGAAACGGAAACACCAGATGAATGGCATAGCAACATCACCATACCCATATTTAAGAAAGGACTAAAAACCTGCCCACAAAACTATACAGCGATGAAATTATTCACGAGTATTCTCAAGGACAAACTGGAAACGCAAATTAAGAATGCTGAAGAACAACAGGGCTTCACAAAGCAACGGTCAATATCAGACGCAGTATTCATAATAAAACAAATAAAAGAAAAGGCTATAGAGTACAGTATGCCAGCGTATATTTGCTTCATTGACCTAACAATGGCGTTTGACAGAGTTCGTTTGGGAGACATTCTACATATATTAATAGAAAATAGGGCACCGGCGAACATAACAAAGAAAATCCATAACCTAAATAACAGTAACGCAACAAAGGTTAAAGCAGGAGATCAATTCACTGAAAACATCCCAACACCGGGAGGAATTAGACAGGGTGACAGCCTAAGTCCCGTTTTGTTTAATCTTCTCATGGATAAAATTATAAATAAAGTAACAGATCTTAACCTCGGATACAGACTAGGCAACAAAAGAATTGTGTTACGCCGATGATGCAGCAATTATTGCCGAATCAGAAAACGACCGACAGAGCCAACTCTTCCAGTGCTTCCAAGTAAGCCGCCAACTCAATATAATCATTTCTATCAACAAAACCAAATGTATGACGATCGCGAAAGATCCGCTCAGATGTAAGCTAGTGGTGGAGGACAATCCCATAGAACAGGTGATGCAATTCAGATATCTGGGCATAGACATATCAAGCACCCACGGCCCAGTTAAAGACCTGAGGAGCCAGATTAACAAAGCATCCGCACTATCAGGATGCCTACGAGATATAGTCTGGTTAAACCCGTATATGCGCAAAGATAGCAAAATTAGAATCTATAAGACTTGTATCAGAATGATCATGACGTACGGTACAGAAGTCCGCGAAGACACCAACAAGATGAAACAGATGCTAAGGGTGGCCGAAATGAAAACACTGAGAACGATAGTGGGGAAAACAAGAAGAGACAGAGTAAGAAACACAGATATCAGAGAACAATGCGAAATACAAGATATTGTGAGATGGGGAAGACAACGTAAGAGGTAGTGGTACAACCATGTAAGACGGATGGACCAGAACAGACTTCCGAAAATAGTCCTAGAAACCAGCCCGCCCGGCTCAAGACCTCCCGGGAGAGGCAGAGGCAGCTTCAGAATTAACAGATCGTCAGATCTCCAAGAAGTAGTAGAAGAAGAAGAAGGATAAAATTAACCGAAACTTTAAAACCTTTTTTTGCCAGGGTGACGCAACCACATGGTGGAGACGTACTACGCAGGAAGCGCCAGTGTCTACAACTCCACCAGAATCAAGTAAAATCGATTTTAATTTATTTAAGTGCCTTAATTTCCACATATATCTTACCGTCACGATACACTTAGTCTGTGTATCGTATCTTACCGTTATTTAAGTGCCTTAATTACCATATATCTCTTACCGTCATATATCGTTTTGATTAATTAATTTGTAGCTAGGCGACTGTAGGTAATTTGCCTTAATTACCGTATATAGCTTACCGGAATTGTAACGGAATATATGTTAAATATATGTTATCAAATATTAGTCTATTCCGCTCCATTAATTCTACCTATTAATCAGTGGTTTTCAATGTTTAGTATATTGATAGGCAGTTCAATGTTTAGTTTATTGATAGGCAGTGCTTGAATGTTTCCTTAGTTTGATGCTGGGTTTCTTACAACGGTTGTCACGTGTTTTGAACTGCCCAATGAAAAAAGCCATTGAATTTAAATGGATAAATGTACAATTTTGAAATGAATTTCGTCATCTTGTGTGAAAGCGTCGGCACGGTGAGTCATAATAATTTTTGATCTCAAAATATCTTATTCATCCCGCATATTTTTCAATAATCCTTTCATACTTTAAATATATAATTCAAAATTGTTTCCAATTCACTTAGTTATATTTGGCTTTTGTATTGCATTTTCAAGTAATTGCAATTTCAACAATTGTAAATTTTTTGTGCTGACCTTAAGGTTCAATACCGATTTTTTGGTGAATAGTTGCGTTTCTTATTGGTCAAATTCGTGTAATTTGATAATGGTTTAATCCAAATTTATCGAGAACGGAATTATTTCGTCGTTTTAAACGGTCACACACATTATTTTAGATATTTTCAGTTAGATTTGACGATATTGTTGGGAAGATTCGCAGAGCAGATTTTATATTTTCCTGTAAAAGGTAGTAAATTGAATTTGTAGTAGAATTTCTCTGGGTTTTTCCTAGTAATATTGTTAGTTATAGTAAATTTTTCGCTTTTCAGACTTATTTCATTACTTTTTAGTTTATTTGTAGCTTTAAACTATAATTATTATTGCTTATCGTGTCAACGTTTGATCCATGATGTATCTGCATTAATATGCGTATTAAAGAGGTTAAGCACGTGTGAATTTACCTGGTTTTTTTTTCTTTATCGTTTATCTTAGTTCCTATCTCAAAACGAGATAGTAATTATCTTAATTAAGTAAAGAAATTACCTATTTTGAGTCATTAGACTTGTTTAATGACTCCGAATAGGTAATTTCTTTACTTAATTTATTAAGATGGCCCTTGGCACATAAACAATAATTGGACGTAAATTACACACATATTAACTAATGAATATATTATCAAATTATTGTAGGTCATTTATATTAATTATCGCATGTTCCTGACCGTGATATATCATTTTAATTAATGAATATATAATCAAATGACTGTCGGTCATTTGCCTTAATTACCGTATATAGCTTATCGTTATATCATTTTAAATAATGAATTTATAATTAAACATTCGTAGGCCGTCTGACGTTTATCTCTTATGTTCTTGTTAATTCTATTTTCATTTATTGATCTAGCTATTTCGCTTATCAAGATTACCTTTAAAAGAGATACTTACTTTTATCTTCAGTCAGTTAAAGAATTCATTTGGCTAGCTGATTGAGTTCATTTTTACTGTATTTGGCTGTAAAGCTCATGGCAGTAATTTACCTCACATAGCTTAAATTTAACAATTTAATTTGTCGCCTTGATATGGCAATCGGCTTGAGCTTGCCTATAGATATTTAACGGCTGTTTGTGTACATATTTACCTGACTGGTTATTTTATTGATTTAGTATTACTGAGGGACTGTTTACTGGTCTGCTGCTATCGCCGCTGCCACGGGATTGATTTAGGTTAAGTTTCGTAATAATAATTTCATTTATACCTGCATATATTTACTGGCTGTATCTATACAATAAATTTTGGGCAATATTAAGGTTATAAGGCGTAGTTTAAAAAGTAGTATCTTATGTTGCTTTGATTTATTATTCTTGCAATATCTTATAATACCTTACAAGAGAATCTTCTCATTAGTTTAGGAGCGTAACCATAACCTCAAATTGATTTGAGATAGGAGTAATTGTCCTGAGAGAGTTGATGAAAGTTTACATTTTTAAATAAATAAGTTATTTGTAATCTTTCTTGATGTTTATTTTGGTAAATTGCAGTCAAAATAATAACTAATCTGTGTATTCAAAAATTTTCAACGTTCTTTTCAAGGGTATTTTTCTAAATTTTATTACCCTATTTTCAAGCATCAATAATCATTGATAAATTTCTTGTAAAAAAAATTAGTAGTGCCCTACCCTAACTGACAAGATACAGACTTACGCCTTTAAAAAAATAATAAATCCGCTGAGTAAATCTGGCATACAGACCGCCTAATCAGCAATTAGCAAATAAGGTTACATTTATTTGGACCCAACGCTTAAGGTTGGTTATAGTTTAAATGAATTAGGAGTGTGAATTTCAAAGACATATTATATGTCTTTGGTGAATTTTGTAAACGTTAAATTCCAGTGCGACATTTTTTTTTGTGTATTGCATCAGTTACTAAGATCATTTTTTCTCTGGAACTCGTACCATTTTTAGTGTTCAATATTTCTTAATGTAAATGTTAGTTTTTATATACCTAGTCTGTATGCTTCTAGTTCAAACATACTTCGCTTACTGTATTATATTGTATAGATTTTTCATTTCTAAATATAGCGAGAGACGCGAGAGTTAATGGTTTCAATACTAACAATAGGCATGCGTTTAGAAAGACCATTTGTGATTCCACTTCTTTCGTTAATCAGGATGAAAATACAAAATATGTTGCGATACCATATAGAGGTTAGCATACTAAAGTTTTAAAAAAAGTGTGTAGGTTTTAACATTTAGAAATTATTGGGTGGTCCAATAGGACAAAATTGGAACCATGCAACATTAGAAAAAAGGAGTATATAAAACTCGATGCATTGACTGTAACAAAAATATATTGAGCAAACTAGAAGATCCATTCAAACGAGGTTCAAAAAACAAAGATAGATTTAAAGTATGATAAATAACAAAAATTAACTGTTGCCGAGCTTGCTTCTGAAAAAAAATTATAGAATAACCATAAAAATTTAAAACCAATTCATAGCATATCTGACAAGAGATTGTTAAACGCAAACGAAAGTATGGAAATTACTAAATGTAAGAATAATTTAAATAGAGATAGAGGGTCTATCTCGTATAATCCATTGTATTGTTCGATTGAGCATGACCAATATGGTCCAAAAGAGTTTTTTTTGTTTCACTTTATTAAGCAAATAGTTAGTATAAATAGAGTAAAGTAGATTACAAGTTTAGTTTTAATCATTTCCTGATATGAATTATAGATTGCCATATTTATATATTTTATGATTAATTATATCTTACCACAAAATTGATTCACTAAAAGTAAAACGGCCTTCTATATACATGCTAATTTCGTGTTATTCAAAAATAGCAAGAAAAATCACAAATAAACTTAATATGTGAAAAAGTACTTATTAATATAAACTGAGTCTAAAGTAAACTAAATTAATTGTGGAAGATCGAATAGTACAAAATGTACGTACCGATTATAAATGCGAATATTGATTCGCAGGGATTAGTTTTGGTTAATATCTTTAACGCCGTCCACTATTTTAAGTTTTTTTTTGCGAAGTGAATCGGTTAGGTTATGCATAGAAGTTGGGAGGTGGTTAGTTTCGATTTGGATAGTAAACTAATAGGGTTTGCAGCCACTAGACCCAGCAAATGTAAGGGACACGAACAAAAACTAATAATAATAATGTTGTATATTTGTGTACACTCTATTACCGGTCCAAATTTTCTACTCAAGACCTTTTATATTTTCGACATGTTGTCGTTTGGGACTATTGAACCTTCCATCATTTGTAAATATTTTTTTTACCTTGCATCTTATATAATATTCTCTTTTTGTATATTCGATATTTTGATACCCTTTGAGTTCTTTAACTTTCTGTTTTCGACCTTTTCTCCTACCAGCAGAGACGAAGAAGAGTGGTTGCTGCTTATTTGGTTGCATCATGTGATGGATTATAATATACGATCTGCGATTTCTAATATTTTGTTAACATATTGCAGACGACATTCCTCATGCTAAAAATGAGCGCAAATAACACGTACAATACACTAAAAAAAAAACAGGCAAACATAAATCTTCTCAGGCGCCATCTCCTCATAACATCTCTCAATTTACGAGATGCTAATGATGGCATTTTCAATAAGGCTAATTAGCATTTGGATAGCGAAAGAAGGCACGACTAATACGAAATAATAGAACGGTTGATGGAACTTGTTTTCAGACGGCCGACGTACCATCGGCTGGGATTGAATAGCGCATTTTTGCGTTGGGTAACTTAACGTACATACGAGGGATCAAACAAAAGTTGGCAGGAGTCGATCGTTGTGGTCCGGAGATTGCGAATGGAGTTATTGTGATTCACTAATCGTAATATTGTATGTCAGAAAGATTAGTGTACTTTTATTTATTTAAACAATAATAAGCATTCTGTTAGTTTTAATATAGTTACCCGTGATATGAAATGGAACTACACACTAATTTATATATTTTTCGGCAAATGGACCATAAAGCCCAAAAAAATATTATATTGCTAAAGCAGTACTGCAATTTTTTAAAATGATACACTGCGAACGCCGCAAAAAATCATGACGAATAAGTACTGCTAAAAGTACAGTATATTTATAACGTACTATTTATTACAAGCAGTTTTTACAGTGAGTGTAAATTCTTCACATAGCGGCTAGAGCGGGCATGAAATTAGCTGATTCCATATTTGGTAATTTCCATCTCTCGTAATATCTGGGAACGTACCCAACTGGTATCGCCGGTACAGCTCAGGGGTATTCTGTGATTTCCGAACGTTCTCTTTACGGATAATAATATCTTTTGGCAATTGACGTGGGGTTGTCAATGTGGTCATTGATGACGAGTGGTCTTCCTTTTTGACCGATGAACATGTAGAGACAGAATATACAATTTTTCGAAATCGGAATATTATTGTTGTAGTTTTGACCATCAGGTCCAGTATTCTTAATAATTTATCGTGAGACAAATTGGCAAGCACCCTGTCATTAATATTTTCGCATATTATCGGTAATATCGTCTCATAAAAGTATTTTATGTAAAATGAGGTTACTCTTTTCAAAGGGTATGTTTTATCTTTCTATATAGGATAGTTAAAATTATTTATAATTAAAGTGGAGTCCTTCATTTGCCCGGTCTTTCGCTAGCCTGGATAATTTGTCAAGATTCATTCCTGCCAGTTTGAGACCCCTTTTGTCGCACCGATGTTGATCCACATGGCGTGACGTGCAGCTGCACATGGCGCAGTAAAGCACTAATTGCGCCCAGCGGCCAGGTAAGTAGCTGAATGAATGAGTGAATATCCGTTAACCACTGCCAGTGAATTCTACTTTCCTTATGACCTTCATATCAAAATGACATACAAGTAGGCCGTACAATTAATTACCTCATCTTTATCGAAACTACCGTTAAATTTATTTTTATTGTTTATTATCTTTTATCTATCTATTACCGTTTCTGACCGACATTTGATTAATTAGTACCTAATTTCCGTGTATGATATTATCTTGGTTAGCAAATGTCTTGCTAGTATCATTGTAATTATCAGATCTACTCTTTTGTATTAGACACATTTACTTAAATGTTGTAATTTGCTGTAAGCCTTATGGCAGTAGACCGTCTTACATAACTATAACTTTTGTTCATAAGCAGGTTACCGAACTGAGCTCACTTCGATTTCCCGTCTATGTCTATATTGATTACATATTTTCTTCACATCAGTTCAATTAATTTGATTTAATATATTTTTTAACTGTTTATTTGTCCACTGATGATATCGCTGCCATGGGATTAATTTATAATTGAATTTTTTATTTAACTGTTACTTAAGACGTTCTGTAATTACCTGTTACTTTCAGAACTTTAAAAATTCAGATTTTAGTTAAGTATATTAAAAAAGAGAACTGGGCACTATTTATGATTTAGAACTTAAGATTAGGGGTCCGTGATCTTATAATTTTGGTGATATATGTTTTAAAGTATTTTATTATTATTTTAAGTACCAAACCATTGGTTTGCGAACTAATTAATTTTCATTTGCACTTGTTTCGTCTGAAAATATACTTAATTTTTTAAATTTGACTACCGCGAATCGCAAAATAAACTAAACTGGCGACATGCGCATTGTCTAATGTGAATTCACCAAAGTATTGAAATCGTTTTGTAATGCGATTAGTTAATTGCAATAATCGGTTCATATGCCTGGATCACTCAGCGGTGATAATATTTATAGGTGCCACTAAATTTTCTAATAAGAATAAATCAGTGATTTTTAAGCATTGAAATTAGAATGCTCCTTGTGGCCCGAACCACAAGGAGTCCGCAGCACTGTACCACTGAAAAATGATTTTACGTCAATTTTTAAATTCATGTTTTTGTTTTAGTAAATAAATAGTATAAAAGTTCGGTGATCGTAATCATCGTTCATCATTTGCATTTGGTTTAACTCAATGTGGTGTCTAAATATTTTACCAGCCTGATGAGAATATCTCCCTCTGTCTGCCAGCCGGGAGTTTTGCGAAGGTGATAGAAAACACGGAGAACAGAGTCGGGATCAAGGGAGACAATTATTATAGTAAGCGTTGCTGTCACATTTTGAGGAAGGCCAACGACCTCTATTCGTTGAGGAAGACGCACTCGTTATCTTCTGCATAAGTGCCCTGAGTGCCCATAGTGGGTCAATCGTTCAAGATAGTTTCGATATAAATCATAAATTGTTTATGGATGAACAATAACGAAATAGTTGAAAATGTTTTCTATTATTTTACCTTTTACTTTACTCTAAATAAAAAATTTACATTTTTTTTCCAGGTTGCAGAAATTTTAGCCGAGGTTTCCGAGACATTACCAGTTCCAGCAGTTTCTCTCGCATCTGCTTTAATTTTAAGTGAAAATGGTTGCTTGAGAAATGACATTGGATTATGGTCTTAGTTTATAACACATTGTTACACAGATTTCTGCATAAAAATAAACTCCACAGCACTTCAAAATTGTGACAGTGCATCTGATTCTAAATTTTTGAAGAAAAGCAATGGAAGCGCTACAAGGAAATGCCAAGTAAGTGTTTTTCTGCGAAAAAGACGGAAATGTGAAATCATAAAACGTACACGGTTCTGATCCAATCCAAGTTGTTCAGAACTCTTTAAAAGTTAAGTGTGGACATAGGTCTTTTTACAAGCACGTACCAGAAAACGCTTAATTTCCGAGGTACAAAATAATAATAAATCAAATATTCTCGATTTTTTAAACGCCCTCTACCTTGGAAAGTCAACTTTTCCTGATACATATTTATAAAAATGTTTCGTTTAATTTTTTATGATGCTTAACTTTTATGGTGTTTTTAAGAACATAAGTTCCCACTAAAATCGGATCAGATACGTGCATCAAGACAGAAATTGAATTTATCGTCGATACTTATTAACAAAGATTTTGTATGTATTTTTATTTGCTTTAACTGCTGAAGTGACCAAATTAAAAACAAAAATAATGGCGTATCATTGATTCTTAAAAAAGCTTGGGGTTACCCAAATCTACGCTTATCAAGAAAACGGAGCTATTGGGAACTCATGTTAATATTGATTTTTGTCTTAAAAACAATAAAAAATATATTGCTTAAAGTTCGTCTACATACTTAATTAACACTTATGAAGGGGAGAAATTTATTAATAGCAAATACCGGCAAAATCTTAATTTTATCAAAGATAACCTGATGCAGTTTCTATTTTTGCCCCTATATGACATTATATTTAAATTTTTTAAAGGTATTTTTTACATATAAAACCTCCACTTACAAATAGACAAAATAAAGTAATTAAATAACACAAATAAAGGATTTACCTCATTTTTATTTGAGCACTAGGAAACATATTTCTATTCGTCAGGTCTTTCGGCTCCGTTTTTTCCACATCGTTCCTAAGATCAGCCTTTTTCCTGAAAATAAAGGAAATCATTAAAATTTAAATATTAATTAATATTCCAGTTATACAGTTTAAGAGACCACTACCACTCAAACCTTAGCTCTAGTGACTTTCTGTATTCACTAAACACCTCTTGAGTGGCTATTGATTAAAGTTATATATAAAGTATTCTATTCAGAACAGAACCTTCAAAACTTTTGAAAATTAGTATGCCAACTGGCTTAATGGAACTATTACTTTTCGGCATTAAAATCCAAAAAGTCATTGATGTGGAGCTACATTTAGCGGAAAATATATAACCAGATTCTAGTCGTGGAAGACTAGAGAAGCGTCTCCAAGATGCATCTCAGAAAAAAATACGCAGAGTTAAAGCACTTGTTTCAAACTATCCCTCCGAGGAACTAAGTTTTGCTGCTCAGCTATCTGTTCTGCAGAGATCAACTGCCAGTGATATTAAATTAACTTAACCTTCCCAACAGGCCCTAGCACATTTTTGTAATCTAAATTTATCATAAGGAAAATACAACATTTTACCATGTACAGTGAATGCATTAGATAAAGAGTGTTTTCCGAGCTACGGTATACCCTCATAAAAATCAAAAATGAATATTTATTTTACCCGTACAAATTACTGCCACTGAAATATAAGTTTTGCAAAAACTAATCTTAAACTAATTTGCAAATGGGGCTTTTACGGAAGCCCGCGACACAGTCTTTACAAGCAGAACAATTTGAAGACAGTAGATAGATGAATATAATTATGTTTTTAGTTGGTTTAGTTTCCCTAAAATTAATTAACCCTCATTGTCAAAAAAATATTTGGTCTAACCCGACACTATTGTCATTTTACTAAAGAAAATGCGAATGTTATCCACGGGGAAGAAAATTATATAAAAAACGCAATAAATGAATTATTTATTTATGAACTCCGCGGTGAACATCATTTAAATGTTTTGTTTCAAAAGCGCTTTACCATGTTTGACGGTACTGTCGCAAATAATTTATTGGGAAACAATGCAACTTTTAAATGTATTGTTTGTGGAGCTATACCCAAGGAAATGAATTTGAACAAAGTTCTCAGTAAAATACCGGACACCGAATAGTATAAATTTGCATTAACAACTCTTCACTGTAGGATTCGGTGTTTTGAATGTTCAATACAGACTCGTACCGTTTACAATTGAAAACCTGACCAATAAAAGGTGATGAAAATAAAAAACTGCTGAAAACACTAAAAGGCAAATTCAAGTTTAAATCCAAAATGGGATTGATAGTTGATAAGCCGAAACCTGGTTACGCTTCCACAAACGATGGAAATACGATATAGGTGTTTTTTTTATTGTCCAGAATTAAGTATTTAAATTATATGTATAGACAAAAATTTTAGTTTAATATTTTCTTTAATTTTATATTGACTGTAACACCATTAGTTAATTGCTTAACAAGCGGTCCATATGCTTGGTTTACTCAGCGGTGTTAATACTTATATGTGTGAGTCGTAGACTTGACGGTTGAGCGAAGGCGCCATTAATTATGAATATATCAATAATTTTTCTTGTTCTTCTTCATATGATAGGCCTCAGGCCTGTATTTTCCAACTTAATTCTGTTGAGATGTTGAGGTACATGACTCCATCATCTCTTTGGTGGTATTCCAGGGGGGGGGGCGTCTTGTCCATAGTCTTCCATCTCTAGCAATTCTTGCCAGTCTTCCCTCTGTCATCCTGACATCCTGTCCATGTGGCTCTTCCAGTCCCTTCTACGTTTGCGTCCCCATCTGATGATGTCTTCCACTTCACATTCGTGTCTTATGTCTGTGTTTCTTTTTCTGTCTCTTAGTGTGTACCCTGAGATGTTCCTGAGTATTTTCATTTCTGTTGTTCGTAGGGTATTTTTTGTTATTTTGTTATCAGCTCTTGTTTCTATAGCGTACGTTAGTATGGGTCTAACACAGATTTTGTATATTTTAATCTTTGACTTTTTGCTCATGTTGGTGTTATTCCAGATAATGTCCCAAAGTGCACCTGAGATTCGGCTGGCTTTATTGGCTTGTTCTCTTACTTCATTTGATCTATTTTGGCTTGAGGTAATTTGTATGCCTAGGTATTCGAACGACATGACTTGTTCTATTGCTTCATTTTCCAAGGCAAGTTTACATCTCATTGATTCTTTAGAAATGACAAGGGCTTTGCTTTTTCTGGTCGATACCTGCATGTTGAAGGTTTTTGCTTTTACATAGAATGAGTATAGAAGCCGTTGTAAGTCGTCCTCATTCTCCGCTATAATTAGGGCGTCATCGGCATAACAGACGATCTTGATTTCACCTGTTTTGAGTGTATATCCTCCCTATGTGATTTTAACCTGGTTTATTATTTCATCCATTTTTAGATTGAAAAGTTGTGGGCTTAAGGAGTCTCCTTGTCGGATTCCCGTTGGTGTTTTTATTTCCTCTGTCATCTTCTGGTTAACCAATATGTGGCTAGATGTATTGTGGTTTAGTTGTCTTGTGACATCTATTACGGTTCTGGGTACGTTTTTTTCCTAAGAATATCTGTCACGTCGTTCAACCTCACCCTGTCAAATGCTTTGGTGAGGTCTATAAAGCACATATATGCGGTCTTTCCGTATTCTATAGCCTTTTCCACTACTTGCCTGACTATGAACATAGCATCCATGGTTGACCGAATCTTCCTGAACCCCTGTTGTTCTTCCGATATTTTTACATGTTCGCTAATTATTGTTTCTATGATCTTCGTGAACAGTTTCATGATTAAGCTTAGTAAGATTATGCCACTATAGTTTTCTGGGGACTTTTTGTCTCCTTTTTTGAATATTGGGATGGTAATGCTCTTTTTCCAATCATTTGGGACATTTTTGGTTGTTATATACTGTTAAATAATTTTGTAAGTTCTGTCATTAGCTGGTGCCCCCCATATTTCAAAATTCGTTTGGTATCTCATCCAGTCACCCGGACTGGATGATATTTCTGTTTTTAATCTTCTTTGTCTGTTCCATCGTCATTCTTTCGGTTATTTCGGAGGTTCTTCAGCTTCTTCGCCGTCTTTTTCAATCTCGTTTCTGTTTTCCTCTTCGGGTATATCTGTGTACAGTTGTTCAAAGTAGGTTTTCCAATGGAGTTCATCAATTTGTAGTGTTTGTGTATATTTCACGATTTCGAATTTTCTTCTTTTTAGCATTTCCCCATACCTTCCTTTGTGCTCCGTATAGGTCGTGCTCCATTTCGGAGGTAAACCTTTCCTAGAAGTTTCGTTTTATGGTTCTGATTTCTGTGTTGACTCTGTTTCTTGTTTGGATGTACTGGTTCTTTCCTTCCGGTGTTTGGTTACCCTATATCTTAGGTAAGCTTCACGTTTCTCCTTGGCTAGAGCTTTCACTTCGGGTTCATACCATTGTTTGTTACGGGAAAGTTTATTAACTCCCACTTTCCTTAGACCTAGAGCCTCGATAGCTGCGTCGGTGATATTCGTTTTTATCTTTTCCCAGCACCCTTGTGGATCGTCTTGTTCCGTAATGGAGGTCGCCTCGATTTTTTGATTTAAGCGAGCTTGATA
Source organism: Pissodes strobi (assembly GCA_016904865.1). NCBI lineage: Eukaryota > Metazoa > Arthropoda > Insecta > Coleoptera > Curculionidae > Pissodes > Pissodes strobi. Next base: position 44,163 of record MU186858.1, read on the forward strand.
TAGTACTATTGTTGTTGGGTCTCTCATGGATTTCTATGTTTAGTTTTTCTTTAGTTGTGTTGTCTGGTACTTTCTTCTTTTGTATGTTTATTCGCAGCTTACACACGACTAAGGAGTGGTCGGATCCTATATTGGCTGAGGTCAGGCTTCTTACGTCTAATATTTGGGTTGGGTGTATGTGTCTGTTTGATATTATATAATCTATAGTTGAGTTCTGCCCTCTGGTGTTCTGCCATGTAATTTTGTGCTGGGATTTATGTTTAAAAAAAGGTGTTATTTATTCCCATGTTTTAGCGTGCGCATAGGTCTATTAACGCTTCACCGTTCTCATTGATATGCTCTTCGTTAAAGTGGTGTTTTATTCCGGGTAGTATATTGTTTCCAATCCTGGCATTCAGATCCCCCATTATAAGTATTTTTCCTTTTCCGGTATGCTTCTCAATTCGCTCTCCAGATTTTCGTAGAATTCCTGTCTCTTCTTTATTTTTGCTAATGTCCGGAGCATATACACTTATTAGGTTGATATTTCCAGTTCCTATATTTAGTGACACTTTAAGAATCCTTTCGTTTACGTACTGTATATCCTGGATAAGGTGTTCATATTTTTCGGCTATGCGTAATCCCACTCCGGCTGTGGCTCTTTGCGCTTGGTTTCTGACAGCGCGCATATATCTATCTTGTGCTGTTCCATTTCTAACAATATTTCGCTGTCTTTGGTGTTCCAGGACATTATGTTCCAGCACGCTGTTCGAATTGTGTGTTTTCCTCCATTTTTGCTTCCTGTTCGGTTTAATTTTCTTATTCGTTTCCCGGTTCCTCGTTTGGTCCGTCCTATTCCGAGGCTGATTGTTGGATCTGTGAGCAGACGTTGGTTTTTACGTCGGGCAGGTTGCTAGCCTCGCCCGACAACCCTCCTCCTTTATCCGGGCTTGGGAAGGGCAACCGTGTTCACTGGACTTCTCAATCCATCCAGTTCCCACAGTAGGCGGAGTTCCAATAATTTTTAAGCATTGAAATTAGGGTAGTAAAATTTCGAAAAATACTACTACACTTTGACAAAAGGTCTCAAACGGGCGGAATGAAACTGGGGAGACTCTCTAGGTTAGTGAAAAATCGGGCAGAGGATGGACCCTAGTTAAATTATAAATTCTTTTAACTATCTAACATTGAAACAGAAAGGGTAATCTTCCTTTACGTAAAATACATTTACGAGACGATATTGCCGATAATACGTGGGAATATAAACAAGTGGCGTGGCCACTCGTGCCTGCGGCACGCGCGAGGCCCTTCGGGCCTCGTTTGTGTGACCTTCGGTCACACATTATTGCCACGCTCCTATCCGTACCGTGGCCTATAATTAGAAAGCCCTTATAATTAGAGTTACCAATCGCTAGTCTAATTTTACGGTGATAAATTTCTAATTGGTTGCCATGGTAACCAGTCGATCAACGTCAATCGTTATTTTTTTTTTAATCTCTACCTAAATACCAAATATCAAATCTCTAAGTCGTACAATTGGCGAATTATCGATTTTTTACCTTTTTTTTTGGTCACCATAGCAACCAATTTTTTAGAATGAGATTATGCTTCATAAAGTATCCTAAGTACCATACTATATATTTTATTAGTGATATACATATTATTAATTGGTTGCCATGGTAACAGACTTGGCAACGTCAATCGTTATTTTTTTAAATCTTTACCTAAATATCAAATATCAAATCTCTAAGTCGTACGATTGACGAATTAAGACGATTTTTTACTTTTTTGGGTTACCATATCAACCAATTTTTAAGTATCAAATTAGGCTTCACAAACAATCCTAAGTACCATACTATATGTTTTATTAGTGATATACATATTATTAATTGGTTGCCATGGTAACCGACTTGTCAACGTCAATCGTTAATTTTTTAAATCTTTACCTAAATACCAAATATCAAATCTCTAAGTCGTACGATTGACGAATTATGACGATTTTTTGCTTTTTTTTTGGTTACCATAGCAACCAATTTTTTAGTATCAAATTAGGCTTCATAAACAATCCTAAGTACCATACTATATCTTTTATTAGAGATATACATATTATTAATTGGTTGCTATGGTAACCATGTTGTCAACAAAAAATGCTAACATTTTTTCACCTCTACTCTCTACTTATAAATTGGCATCGAAAAAAAGAAAAGTTGGTCCTTGTTTACACGGACAAAAATGCCAAAAAACGGTAACTTGTCCTGTTTTCACACCCTGTATATTGACAGATCGTAACCAAAATCAATAGGCTTCGAGGGTTTGTGGACCTTTTCCTCTACGCCAAATTTCAAGTCGCTATCTTCAAAATTGCAACCTGTAAATGCCAAAAAACCGTAAGTTGTCCTGTTTTCGCACCCTGTATATTACCCGATCGTAACCAAAAACAATAGGCTTCGAGGGCTTGTAGACCTCTGCATCTGTGCCAAATGTCAAGTCGCTATCTTCAAAATTGCAACCTGTAAATGCCAAAAAACGGTAACTTGTCCTGTTTTCACACCCTGTATATTACCCGATCGTAACCAAAATCAATAGGCTTCGAGGGCTTGTGGACCTCTGCATCTATGCCAAATGTCAAGTCGCTATCTTCAAAATTGCGACCTGTAAATGCCAAAAAACGGTAACTTTTCCTGTTTTCACACCTTGTATATTAACCGATCGTAACCAAAATCAATACGCTCCGAGGGTTTGTGGACCTCTAACTCTATGTCTAATTTCAAGTCGCTATCTTCAAAATTGCGACCTGTAAATGCCAAAAAAGGGTAATTTGTCCTGTTTTCACACCCTGTATAACAATTAGAGCAAAAGATCAAAGGAACAAAAATACGTGTCTTACCAAATACTTTCATTTGACATAAAAAAGATAATATTATCCTTGTTTACACGGACAAAAATAGCAAAAAACGGTGACTTGTCCTGTTTTCACACCCTGTATATTAACCGATCGTAACCAAAATCCATAGGTTCCAAGGGTTTGTGGACATCTACCTCTATGCCAAATTTCAGGTCGCTATCTTCAAAATTCGACCTGTAAATGCCAAAAAACGGTAACTGGTCCTATTTTCACACCCTGTATAAAATTAGAGCAAAAGAGCAAAGGAACAAAAATACGTGTCTTACCGAATACTTTCATTTGACATAAAAAAAAGAAAAGTTGGTCCTTGTTTACACGGATAAAAATGCCAAAAACCGCCAGAAAACGGTAACTTGTCCTGTTTTCACACCCTGTATATTAACCGATCGTAGCCAAAATCAATAGGCTTCGAGGGCTTGTGGACCTCTACATCTATGCCAAATATCAAATCGCTATCTTCAAAATTACGAACTGTAAAGGCCAAAAAACGGTAACTTTTCCTGTTTTCACACCCTGTATATTAACCAATCGTAACCAAAATCAATACGCTCCTAGGGCTTGTGGACCTCTACATCTAGGCCAAATATCAAATCGCTATCTTCAAAATTACGAACTGTAAATGCCTAAAAACGGTAACTTTTCCTATTTTGACACCCTGTATATTAACCGATCGTAACCAAAATCACTAGGCTTCGAGGGTTTGTTGACCTCTACCTCTATGCCAAATTTGAGGTCGATATCTTCAAAATTGCGACCTGTAAATGCCAAAAAACGGTAAATTGTCCTGTTTTCACACCCTGTATAACAATTAGAGCAAAAGAGCAAAGGGACAAAAATACGGGTCTTACCGAATACTTTCATTTGACATAAAAAAAAAGAATTTTATTCTTATTTTCACGGACAAAAATGTAAAAAAACGACAACTTGTCCTGTTTTCACACCCTGTATATTAACCGATCGTAACCAAAATCAACAGGTTCCGAGGGTTTATGGACCTCTACCTCTATGCCAAATTTCAAGTCGCTATCTTCAAAATTGCGACCTGTAAATGCCAAAAAACGGTAACTTGTCCTGTTTTCACACCCTGTATAACAATTCGAGCAAAAGAGCAAATAAATAAAATACGTGTCATACCGAATACTTTCATTTGACATTAAAAAAAAGAAAAGTTGGTCCTTGTTTGCACGGTCAAAAATGCCAAAAAACGCCAAAAAACGGTAACTTGTCCTGTTTTCACACCCTGTATATTAACCGATCATAACCAAAATCAATAGGTTCCGAGGGTTCGTGGACCTCTACCTCTATGCCAAATTTCAAGTCGCTATCTTCAAAATTGCGACCTGTAATCGATTTCATCACATACACACACACATACATACATACATACATACACACATACATACAGACAAAAAATCAAATTTTTTTTTTTCGATTACAAATCGATTGGTATAAGTTTCAGAGCGATCCGACGTACCGTTACGAAGTTTTTCTCCCGATTGGTCTCGCCCTATAGAAAGCCTATATTATAGATAAGGGCTTTCTAATAACAGTATATTTGACAATTTATCTCATGATAAATTAATATGGATTTTAGACCTGATGGTCAAAATTACCACGATATCTTTCGGCTATGAAAAACTTCTCTTTTCCCTTCCTACACGTACATACAAGGTGTCCCAAATTCGAGCCTCATCATTGGGATCTCGAAAACTAGAAGAGATACGAGGTCGGTTAAATGGAAGCAAAGTTGCGCAATTTGTATGCTGATCAAAATGCCACCTTAAAAATTTAAAAATTCCGAATACTTCCGAAGATTTTTGGAGAAAAACGAATATTCGCGATTTTATTTTTATTTTTTATGACTTTATTTGAATAGATATAACAAAATAAATTTTACATTCTTATTGCTACTTTTTCTGTTCGACAAGATAGTGTTATCAGATATTCAAACAGACATTTCGTCTTTGAGATCACATCATCATCAACTCCGTTAAACACAGCCCTGGATTTTTTTATTACGGAGAGCTTCTAAGGTCCCAAAACCAATGATGTATAGCACTTGTTCGAAAAATTAATATTCATGGCATTTTCCATAAGAACTCATGTGTTAGAGAGGGACAGAAAACAGATTTTTGGTAAGATGTTATCAGGAAATCATTAGAATGATTTTTTTCGAAAAATCGCGATACATCATTCGTTCTGGCACATTAGAAGCTCTTAAAAACTATACAACTAATCAACGGCCGTATTTTAAAAAACAAATGTAATAATGGTTGCTTAAAGACTAACCGTCGCGTCGGATTGAAAATCTGACAACTCCATCTTGTAGATGAGAAAAAATAACAATGAGAATGTGACATTTATTATTTGTTCCAAATCTAATCCCACACAACTATTTATATGGATTCGGATAAAAATTTAATTAATGTTTTCATCATATAAAAAATAAATGTTTTGGAAATGATTCGATGTGTGACGTGTAATTTGCAACAACAGGTAGTTTTAATTATTAAAAAAAAAAACAAAACGTAAACTTTATAAAATTCAATAATGAAAGGTAAAGCAAATATTCAAGTTGTAATCCGCCTGATTGGATGCATTTTCGTGTCAGTCTGTGAATTTTATGGATGGCACGTTGAATATTCCTTGCGGGGATAGCCCTGATCTCCCTTATTAAGTGTTGGCGTAAAACTTCAAGATTTTGTGGTGTGTTTCGATAAAGATGGTTTTGGATAAATCTCCCAAGAAAGTAATCTAGAGGGTTTAGGTCTGGGCTCCTAGCTGGCCAACGGTCCTTGGTTTCCAATTCATATATTAGGAAACAATGCATTTAATAAATTCGTAACGAGTCTCCCATTATGAGGTGGTGCATCCGTGGTGCACCGTCTGGTTGCCGGCATAGTTGACGTAATACGTGCAAGTTCTTCCATTAACGAATCCAATATATTGGTCCTTATTAATTCTACATATCTTTCGGAAATTAAATTTTCTTCAAGAAAAACGGGCCGATAATTTTATTGGGCCATATCCGACCCATGCATTAAATGATTGTCGTCCCTGAGGTCTTACTTCTTGATTCTGCCTTGGGTTTTCTATTGGCCAACAGTGTTCGTTATGTTTATTAAATAGTCCAGGTGTTGAAAAACTACATTCATCTGTCCATATATATATTCATTCTATTTTGCAACCAGTTACAAAGTTCTAATCGTTTCTCAGCATCGCCAGGTCTTAGTGTTTGACTAATATGAAATTTGTAAGGTTTATATCCACGATTATTTAAAGTTCTCCAAACTCCCATTCGAGGATTAATATTTGCGTTAAAAAATAATTTAAAATGATTCATTTTACTTCCTACATTGTAATAGTTTTCAAACTTACAGTGTTTAAGATAATTTGTTCCTCTTCTGGGTCGATTCGTCTTCCATATTTAACTCTTGGCTTAACAAAACTTCCGTATTGAGTTAAATTATTATGAATATTAGCAAATTATCTCTAATGCGGCTAACGTCTTTCTGGATATTCCAACAAATAGCGCTCACAAGCTGTTTTTGAATTTCGATTCGAAATACAAGGTTGTTGATAAACTTGGATGTTCTTCGGTTACCTCCATAACTTGTATTGTCTTGTTTAGTACATTTTAATCATTTACTGTTCGTTTCCCACTTGTTAAAGATCCTGTGTTCCAAAATTTTCCGTACCAGATTTTAATTGCGTCTTTGTGGGTGGAGTTTTATTATTCCCAATCTTCTTTGGGTTGTTATTATTGACTGGGTTTCTGCAAATATTATTACACACTTCCCTTTTTCACTCAAAGAGAACATTTTACACTTTTACTTCGAACGAATGTGTCAAAAGTTATCGGAACTGACATTTATGGGATAAAGTGAATTTGATTCCATAGCCGATTTCTCAAAAAATAACACTAACGGCGAAATTTTTGCCATATGCTATTTGAAGCTCAATAAATCCACTATTTTGAAAAATAACTACGAATACATTTTTGAAAAGGGGAAGGAACAAGCCGCAAGAAAATATACAGGGTGTTCCATTTAAAATAACACAGTTGTCCTATATACCTAAAATGCGGCCATTTTGTTTTCGGTACTTCCGGTTGTCAAAATAAGATGACATATACTTCAAAAAAAGCTTTCAACAAAATTAAATTATTCAGTGAAAACCGCAACTCGATAGCTTTTTTCGTTTACGAATTATTTAAGATCAAAATGTGTCAAAATATGGATAACCACCCTGTAGATAAATCCTTATAATGTAATTTTGGTTCAATACGCGTTAACGATTAGCAAACAGTGAACTGACAAAATATTAGATAATTTAAAGATAAACAAATGAACTAAGATGGCCGGCGCGCACGATGCACCGCCACCTTGATAAATTTCTATATTTTAGAGCCTAGGGTTTGAGGGTTATCACTTTAATTAGTAACCATTTTTTATGTTAGTTTTTAGGCTTTTTTATGCAATGAATTAATGCGTACAAAAAGGTTTGTATTTTTAATCCTATTAAAATAGTTATTTATACAACAAGTGTGTAAAGTAACCCTTTTTTATGAATGGGAATATTGTCGACAATCCCATGAATAAAAAAAGGTACTTTACACATGAGTAGCATACGAAATTTTTTCTACTACCGAAAAATATATGAAAAAACCAAAATATTATTAAATTACTTTACGCACTAGTGCGTAAAGTAACTTATTTTACGCACTAGTGCGTAAAATGTATTATTTTATGCACTGCCCTAAATGTCAAAAATATGTCAGATTTACTTTACGCACTAGTGCGTAAAATAACTTATTTTACGCACTGCACATTAAAAAGGTATATTTTACGAATCTTAGAGAGTGCGTAAAGTGAGTATTTTACGAACGGTAGTAGAAAAATCAATTTTTCTGTCTCTCTCTCATGAGTTTTTATAGAAAATGCCTTTAATATTAATTTTTCGATTAAGTGCGATACATCATTGGTTTGGGACCTTAGAAGCTCTTAAAATCTGCAATAAAAAATCCAGGGCCGTATTTAAAAAAACAAAGTTGATGATGGCAGTTCAAAGAGAAAAGTCAGTTTGAAAATCTGATAACACCATCTTGTTGAACAGAGAAAGTAGCGATGAGAATGTGAAATTTATTTTGTTATATCTATTCAAATAGGGCCAAAATAGTATATTGTGTAACTAGGAGGAAAAGCAAAACATTCCTGGACGACTGTGATAGTTGCTGGACGAGGCGTAGCCGAGGCCAGCAACACAGGAGTCCAGGAATGTGCTTTTCCTACGAGTTGCACATACTATTTTTTATCCGATCGAAATTAATTAGAATACGTACTTATATAAATAGAGCCAAATATTACTATAAATAAAAACGGTGTTTTAAATTTAAACTCATAACATCAAGTTTTGAACAGAGCGAGCTTAAAGTTTATTGCGTAGGTACGGAAACTACAGCTAAATGTTACTTTTGATAGACGTCAGATCTGACAAAGAAGGCGTTTGAATATGCCAGAAATGTTACATTCCCGGCCTAGGACGGGAATGTTTTATTCCCGGACTCTTATTTTCCATTCTTGTACAGTTATTGAATGTTGCCAAGCAACGAATACAATAATACTGGAATCTTGAATTTTGCGGTGAGAAAACAAATCGGAAAGGTGCCGTTTTTCGTCCGATCGGATAAAAAATAATAAAAATGAAATCGCGAATATTCCGTTTTTTCCAAAAATCTTTGGAAGCATTCGCAGTGGCGTGCACACAATGAAAGCACAAATGCATTGCCTACCCTGAAGTTTTGACATTTTTTATATTCTCCCATTTAATTTTAATTCCGATAATATAAATTATAATTTTACTAACAAGTATAATCCAAATTTAAAAAGCTCATCTTAAACGCCAGTTAAAATATGAATCATATGATAGAAAAACATCACATTCTAATACTCATATTACGCTACCTATATCACCGTCTAAAGATATTCTTCTTTAGACGGTGCCTATATTAAACGGAAAATAATATTCTCCGACGCGACGGCGCGGCAATCCACTAAAAAGCATCTCATAACAAATCGAAGGCATGCATTTAGACCGTCAATACTGGATTCCCTATGCAAACGAAAAGCAGTGCTTGAAAAAAGACAGCCAAATGGACCGATACGTAAAAAGAAAAGAGAGAAAGCGGATGGGTCCACCGACCGACGCGCGGCGCTGCGCGGCGCAACGATAAGTGCCGGACAAAATGTGCTCTCTTATTAATATTTTGACACAGATTACTCCTACAATCTGTGATTTTGATATACATTGTTTTGTTTTACGTTTTAGTGATTAGTTAGAAAGCGATTACCGGTTACATCATTACAGGGTTTGGTTAAAAGGAAGCTTTATTATTTAATAATATTTACCCTTAAATTAAATTACAGTACACGGGCTACACTAAACTTACTAACTGTGCCCTATTCTTGTGTGAGATTTGAATGCGCTTTTAATTTTTGTTTTGAAAGTTTAGTTAGTTTAGTATATACAAGGGGTTGTTGTTTTCTTTGTGGTTTAGTTTTGTTGGTTAGAAAGATTTTGTGAATAGTTTTAGTGCTTTTTATTATGGAGTGCCAGTGCGACGACATTGTAAACTGTCTGGAAAAACGTATTAGCACTAAGCTCTTTACAAGTATGACATTTGCCGAAAAACAAAATGCTATTAAGATTGGTAGACCTAGCCCGGACTTGAAAATCGTGCAGCAACAAAAGCAAACTTCGATATTTTAATAAAAAAATCTATGACAATTATGTGCCTCTGCGGGTATTGTCATAAAAATAAAATGTATTGTTGGCCATGCTTACTCTATGGTAAAGAAGGAAATGTGTGGAGTAAACCTGGGTATATTGATTTAAATAATTTTTCAAATGCCACAAAAACAAGACCAGTCCACTAACCAGTTACAGGGCATTTTCTTTGCATAGTTTTGGCGAAACTCGAATCGAAAAGGATGTATGCGTACATTTTTTGGAGGCTCAAAATGAACGTTTTTGGGCGTGGCACCTGGAAAATTTTTGCGCCGGCAGCAGGCTTACTCGTTGTGTGTCATTTTCTTACATTGGCTAGCCTCTTCTAATTGACACTGCACGCCACTGAGCATTCGGTATTTTTAAGTTTTTAAGGAAGCATTTTGATCAGCCCATTGCCACTTTTAACGGAACTCCGCTAGTTTCCGAGATCCCAATGATGAGGCTCGAGTTTGGGACACCCTGTATATCGCTTCGAAGAGAAAAACCGCGTCAATTCCAAAAATATCTTATTCGTCAGAAGAACGTTCGAAAATGCGGGACGACCACGAACCATTGATTTGTATAGGAGTGGATAAGCAATAAATAGACCAAACATGGCAAATTTACGACCGCGAAATGTAAACAAAGAAACTTCAATTTGGACTTGCGCATTAGAAAATTAGTAGGAGCTAGCTGTTGCACCGTGAAGGTAAATAGGCAGGCCCGGACTTCGAAAGTGATTATTTCACCAAATATTCGGTAGAGGAGTCTTGCCGATTGGGAAATGGGCCCCAGTTAGCATAGTGAAACAAACAATAAGGTATAAATAAGTAATACTTATAATAATTAGACTTACTTGAAATAGGAGATGCCGGGTATTTTGCCTCGAATCGAACTCGAATTATTAACTCAAAACGCCGCGCCCTCAAAACGAAAACAGGTCAAAGACAAAAGCCAAGTTCGATCCTGACCGACGCCTGCTGAGACGGCAAGTGTTTTAGTGCGCATGACAAAACGGTATCACCGTTGTTTACGTTTTTCCATTTTGCGTCGATTTTGTCATGCGCAGAAACCTGTTTTTTCGCCCATCGGTTGCCACTTTTGAGTAGTGCGACAGGCGGCTATTGCTTATCCACTCCTATACAAATCAATGCCACGAACCCTTCGGAACTGTATTTGCCGATACCGGTTGGGTGCGTTCCAATATCTAAAGTATGAAATAGTTAATGTTTTAAGATATACATTCTAAGTTCAGAATAGATACCTATGTTAAATTCCAATGTAAGGTAACGAGACTATCAACCATATTACTGGGTTTGGTAGCATTTACAACGCTATATGGGTGGTTTTATATGCCGAGTACGGACCATAAAAACTGATTCACGGGTGTGATATAATTGATTCCTTCGAACTACCAGTTGGTCAACCTTCAGAACAGGCTTTAGACGCGAGATACAAGGAATTTAGATAAATGCCATTATGTAACATCCGTAAATCTCAAATATCTTCTAATATTGACATTATAAGAATTCTCTTCTTGACTTCAGACCCTCATATATTAGTGCAAGATCCGGTATTAGAAATATATAACCCCATCTGTTATTTGACAATGACAAAGATTATAATATAGATTGATAAATCGCACATGGGTTGCCTAGCTAAATCTGGGACGAATGCTGTTATACAGGGTGAAACAAATTCGCTTCTCACTATTGGGATCTCGTAAACAGTAAAAGATACAGCAAAGTTTAAATTGGGGCAAAGTTGCGCAATTTAGTACCCAGTATTTTGACATTTTGAAGTTTGAGATATCTCGAGTACTTCCGGAGATATCCGCAAAAAACCGAAATTTTCGATTTTTGTTTTTACTTTTTTCTGACGTTATTTTTGGAAATATCAAAAAAATATTAACACTTTCTGGATGCACTTTTTAACGGTCTACCCTAAGATGTTGTCAGTTTTCTAAATCAAAGTTTCGATTTCTCAGAACCATCAAGCCAATTTTTTTAAATACGAACTTGTATTTTTTTATCAATTTATTTGCATAATTTGGTAAAATCCATGACCCCAAATTTGGGTTAGGCTCTCTTTCACTCAGCAGCGGCCTGGCGCACACCTGCCTCTCTGGATTCACGTCACTCTCCACGCTCGCGGTCAAAATCTAACATAGAAAATCTAGGCAACCATGGATATGACAAACTTTTACCAAGGCCACCTAATAGTATTGGGCAGGAAATAAAATAACCTTTTTTATTACGCATGCATCATAATCAACGATTATCGCACGCTGCAGCGTGCTTAAAATGATGTTTATGATGCGCCTACTTTTTTAAAGGTTGCTATAGAAATATTTGATCATGTCAAAAGTGACAGATTAATATATTCGTCAATATATCCCTTAAGTTTAATATTTAAAACATTTTTGAGAATATGATGCATTCGTAATCAAATATAGCGTATGATATACGTGTATAAAAGGCCTTTAAAGCCCTTGCGACTTACAAAACACTCCGCTGCGCGTCGTGTTTTGAAATATGTCGCGCGTGCTTTAAAGGCCCTCTTATACACTTATATCATAATATACTATTATTTCATAAAAAAATCGATTAAATAACTGATGAGCGTATATTAATAACGCTTGCTCACCTGTTTATACCTGGCAACTTCATAGTTGGGCTGAGTGGAAAGTAAGTAACCTATATTTCTCCAATTCCTTGAGTCACATTCTCTCAGCTAATGCTCGTTTTTTTTTAATAACAAATCAGGAAAATTGTTCCAAAAAAGTTAATTAGCATTTATATTACACAGGGTGAAACAAATTCGCTTCTCACTATTGGGATCTCGTAAACGGTAAGAGATACAGCTAAGTTTATGTTGGGGCCAGGTTGCGCAATTTAGTGCCCAGTATTTTGACATTTTGATATTGAGTACTTCCGGAGATATCCGAGAAAAACCGAAAATTTCGAATTTTGGTTTTAATTTTTTGTGACGTGATTTTTGGTTATATCAAAAAAAATTACACTTTCTAAAGGAACTTTTTAACGATCTATCCTAGGATGTTGTCAATTTCCTAACTCTACGTTTCGATTTCTCAGAACCTTCATCAGGTCAATTTTTTTAAATACAGACCTCTATTTTTTTTGCATTTTTAGGGGGTAATTTCGTAAAATCCATCACCAGATATTTTTAACTTGTAGGTATTATTAACAAAATGAACACCTCAGACAATTTACATGGTGATGGATTTTACCAAATTACCCCCTAAATATGCAAAAAAATTGATAAAAAGTACAGGTCCGTATTTAAAAAAATTGGCTTGATGGTTCTGAGAAATGGAAACGTTGATTTAGAAAACTGACAACATCTTAGGGTAGACCGTTAAAAAGTGTCTCCAGAAAGTGTTAATATTTTTTTTGATATTTCCAAAAATAAAGTCAGAAAAAATTAAAAACAAAAATCGAAAATTTCGGTTTTTTTGCGGATATCTATCAAACTTCAAAATGTCAAAATACTGGGCACTAAATTGCGCAACTATGCCTCAATTTAAACTTTGCTGTATCTTTTACCGTTTACGAGATGCCAATAGTGAGAAGAGAATTTGTTTCACCCTGTATAACGGCATTGGCCTCAGATTTAGCTAGGCAACCCATGTGAGAATTATCAATCTATATATTATCTAACATATAATCTTTGTCATCGTCAAATAACAGATAAGCTATATATTTCTAATACCGGATCCTAGACTATATGTAATCTCAGAAAACTATATTAAAAAATAAAATTAGTTATTTCGACACAAATATACTGGAATATTTACATATTGACAAATTTCCACGAATTGTTCATTTTCTATAGACTTACCTGAAGAAACGGATATTACTGATTCTTCTGACTAAATAAATAAACAAGAGAGTAAGTACCAACTTCAATGAAGTTTCTTTGGCCTCCGTAAAGTGGAACTTTGTTTGAGTAAAATTAGTTTTTATAAGTTGTTTTGTATTGTAAGAAAGTTCTAGGGAAAAGTGTATTTTAAATATCATATTTAATTTCACATTTTTGAAACCGATTAATCGCCAAGCAAAACTATTTTTACTAAGATTATTGCAAGATCCAACATCAAAACGAACACTGAGCCGTCATTAATATTAAGTTTTAAATTTAAATATTTATGTATTTAGAGCTTAAAAAAATTAGCACAATAAATAATTTGTTATGAATTTTTATCATTACGATAATTTTTGTCCATTATTCCCTATCTTGTGCACCTCTGTGCGATCCGAAGTTTGACCTCAAACTGAGAGACGACACGTCTCGGTGGCAACACTAACTTTTTTTTTTCATATTTTGTAGAGAACCAAACAGTATCCCCGATCCCTACCACATTTTTTTACCAAAAAAAGTTACCTATGTCACTAATTAATAATAAGAAAACCTATATAAATCGCCTAAGTCAAGAAAAACTTGTATGCGCTATTTAATTCTATAAACTAATAGTTAAAAAATATGTATTATATATAATATTATATCTTAATACGCTTTTCATAGCTGTACAAACAAAGCTTCCGCAGTCACAAACCATCACAAAATATATATCACTAAAATGAAAAGGAAAACATCCACAGGAAAAGACATGTTGAAATAATGAAACAAAGCGAATCTCAAAACATGCATATAAACTTTTCGAGATTTTTCCAGTACTAATATTTAAACTAAATATTACATTTTTTATTCCTCCCAATATTCCTAATCCTAATATTTCCAGGGATTCAGCTGTAAAATTCAGGTCCTAGGCTAAGTATGCTAAAAAAATGTAAGTTCAAGTCACGTTTGGATTGTGGAATGCCTAGATTATGGGCATTGTTTGACCGAGTTATATGACTATGAGATACAATATTTGATGGTAATTGCTCATTTCCATGTACAAAACTGAACGCTGCAAGGATATGTAAAATTTTAATATCATTAATTTCAAGAGAATTAGGAGTTAATTCCTAGAATATAGTCTGGATTTATTTAAAATTATCCTTACGATGTAGTTCTGAACTACTTTTAACCGACTTAGAATTGAACTATACATTTCACCCCACACAATTATGTAATATCTCAGAAGGGGCTCCACAAGTGCTTTATAAATCATAAGTATTAACTTTTTGCCTCAAGATGTTACGCAGAATATAAAATTTATGAATAAGGAATCTAATCCTTTTCTTCAAGTAAAACTTATGTTGATCCCACTTTAGGTGCCTATCAACAAGAATCCCCAAATATTTAATATGACTTGCCTCCTTCATTGGTTCATCTATATTGTCAAGCCTAATTTGATTAAATCGTGGTTTATTAGCCATTATTATGGAGAAAGCAATATAGTGAGATTTTTCTATATTTAAAGTTAATTTAAATGTATCTAAAAAGTTTTCGATTCCAGTACTCAGTTTCGACCATGCCAATTCCCATATTCTCACATGGAAAACCACCACGGTGTCATCAGTATATGCAATCAGCTTTCCATCAATCTCAAGTCTGCAGAGGTAATTTAAATATACATTAAAAAGGATGGGTTCAAGCACTGTACCTTGTGGAACACCATGTTGAACTGTTTTCGGTTCATTTAGAGCCTTGACCTAATCCTTTTATTCAAGTAAAACACATCTTGATCCCACTTTATGTGCCTATCAACAACAATCCCCAAATATTTAAAATGAGTTACCTCTCAATGGTTCATCTATATTTTCGAGCCTAATCTGATTAACTTATTTAAGTTCCAGGCTATTAGTCATTGATATCGAGAAAACAATATAGTGAGATTTTTCTATATTTAAACTCAATTTAAATGCATCTAAAAAGTTTTTGATTCGAGCAAAACCAGTACTCAATTTCGACCTTCCCAATGTTCTCGCGTGGAAAACCATGTACCAGTGTCATCAGCTTCACATCAATCATTCTCAAGTCTGCAGAGGTAATTTATTTATACATAGATGTACTTTCTGAAATAACCATGTTGAACCAAACTGAATCCTATGCGTCAGTCAATCAGTAAAAACATCCAACACAGTACTTTGCATTTCCAAAATTTAAAGGAGCATAGGATGCGATGCCGTGTCAAATGCCTTCGCTAAATCCAAGAACAAAGCGATGCATCTGTCACCATTATTTAAGTAAGACATTATTTTCGTCACTAGCTCATAAATTGCCTGTGAGGTTCTCAAACCTGGCCTAAACCAAACTGATTCTTAGGTAGCAAATTATTGGAGTCCAGAAACTCGACCTAACTTTAAGGCATTTTCTAAATATTTTTACCATATTCCAGATGACGCTTATTGGTCTATAATTACCTATATGCTTTTATCTCCAGCTTTAGGCATATTATGTAGGTTTTAAATTATTGTATAGGAACATCTGCCGTGAAAATATCTGTAAAACAGGGATATCTCGGTCACATGTCTGCGGTGTTCCAGACCATCCAGTTCCCGGGTCAACTACGGGTCGCCGACGAGATGCACAGCTCTCTTCTGAATGGAATCCAGGAGCTTTAGGGTGTGCTTCGGTGCGGCACATCAGATGTGTGAGCAATATTCTATGCACGGTCTTATTTGCGCTTTGTAGGTCAAGGTTAGCTGTTACGGTGCATAATTTTTTTTTTGTTGCGAAATAGCGCACCAATCCTCTGCGAGGCTGGTTTTGCCCCAGTAGTGCGATTGACTAGGATGAAGGAATGGTCGATCCTGCCATAATGATGTCAGGGCCCGCTGTATTGGCTTTCTTGGTAAACGTGGCCGCTTGGGTTTTTGTTGCATTGAACTGGACCAAATTTCTGTTGCCCCAAGTTCGTACCCTCTCCAGATCTTGATTAATTGCTGTAATCTGCTCCTGTTTGCGGTGATATGTCCAAGTCGCTGGTAAAGGTTTTTCCTGATCTAAATTGGGATAAAAGGGTACTGCCATCTGCAAAACTGTAAACAGGATTATTGATGGTTTCGGTCAGCAGTCCGTTAATATAGATGAGGAACAGAGTTGGTAAAAGTGTTGCGCCCTGAGGTACGCCCGCGTTAATGGTGAATGTGTCTGAGATGTGTCCATCACCTGCAACGTGCAGAAATCCGTTCTTTAGGACACTAGCAAGCCAGCTGCAGAGAAATGCTGGCAGTCTGACGGACTGCAGCCTGTTGATCAATCCGTCATGCTAAACGCTGTCGAATGCCTTCGAAATATCCAACGTAATCGCTCTAGATTCTCCGTAGTTCTCAAGTACGGCAAGTACTCCATATATGAGTGACATAGGCCGATATATATCTAATGTCGATCTCTCTTCACGAAAGCCGTATTGATTATCGCTAATTAATTTGTTTGGTCCCAAGGTACTTGAGTAGTTGCTGATTGACTGTACACGTACCATGACTTTGGATATTATTGGAAGGCTCCCAATTGGGCTATATGGGCGTGGTTTTCTTGCCTTTTTTGGAACAGGTTGCACTCGAGCGACTTTCCAAGGAGATGGGTAAATTTCTTTTCGTAAGACAGAGGAAAAGTCTGGAAAAAATGGGTGTTAGTTGGTTGGCGCAGTTCTTTAACACCATGACAGATATTCCGTCCGGTCTTTGAGGATTTTACGAATATCACGGTGATGAAACTTAACTTCTGCCATGGTAGTGTTGATGTTCGATATGGTGGGGAGAGCCTTGCCTTGAGGGACGTTTAAGCTGGAGTGCGATGAAAAAATTTGGCGAGCATGTTTGTTTTTTTATGCAAGTTATAGTGCCCCTTGTTAGCTGCTCATTTGTTGCCTCTTCTGCTCTTAATTTACATTTTATGCTTTTATTAAGGCGGTTTCTGCATTCCTTTTACTCTAATATTTTAGTGGGAGACGAATTGACTTTTTTGTTCATCTCGTTTTTTATAGATTTTATTGTTCTATTTATAACCCATGGTTTAAGTTTGCTATAGTTATTTACTGAGTTCTTTATACACTCGGACTTTTCTGTTATTGTATTAAATTTACCTAAAAAATAGTCAATGGCTTCCAGGTTGATTAAAGCTCAAGATGTGTGCCCAGTTTAGATCAGATGCTAAATGTTTTAATTTATTTATATCGACACATTTAGAGCCTTTTTGAAAATTAGAAGGTGCAAAATTCGAAATGGAGTCATTTGAAATATGGAGCATAAAAGGCATGTGATCAGTTATATCATGTTCTATAATATAAGTATCTACTTTATTTGATATTGCTCTGTTCTTATTTCGTAAAAAGATATGGTCAAGGCAGGTTCCACTTTTCTCCCTCGTAATCTCCCGGCACAGCAGAACAGATCCATGCGAGAACATAGTGGAAAGATAGCACTGTCTTTATCAAGAAGATTAAGGTTGATATCACCCATAAAAACATCAACGTTACTATTGCCATTTAAATTTGTCTCAAAGAATATATTTAAATCATTTCAAATTTCTTTTAAGTTTGATGATGGTGATCTATATAATGCAAAAATAATGTAAGTAATTAATATTTTTTATGGATACGTAATTTTTGTTATAGTAACTTCCAACATTTGTAGTCTATAGTTAGCAAAATTTGGATTTAATTCAGTTTTGAGTAGATATGAATTCCACCAAGTTATCGTTGTTATAATATGCCTACTAGCCTGGAACGCTAAATTCTAGGGTTGATTATAATTTTTGACATTCCGTTAGATTTATAATATCACAGAAATTATCAATAGTGTATGTTTTTGGAATTTGCAAATTATTTTTGAGAACTTATTTTATATCAGGATACTAAGGGGGAGTTACTGCATTATGGTGTAGTTTGCCGCCCGGTTTATATAACAAAAACCATCAAACTTCGTGTTTAGAAATATAAAGTAAATCGTAAAAAAAATTGTAATTTATTCAGCACAAACAATCAAGCTTTATATTTGAAAGCGGCCTCTTAAGCAATTTATGCTGCCAAAAAAAATACAATTCAATTCCCCCCTTAGGTGCTACTTTACGTGCTTCCAGCGGTATTTATATGAGGGAGAAAAAAAAAGCAAGTCCTATTTAGAAACGAGTGTTTTAAGCGGTTTATGCCGCCATAAACATATAAGGCGTCGTTCATTCTTCGCATTTCTCGATTAATGTCTTACTTGATTCCTTCACTTTCTCATTACCATTGAATTTTAATTGGTAGGCAATTTTGAGTCGATTTTACTAAAACCAAAACAAAAACGTCCATCGGCACTTCGGGCGGTTCACAATTTTTACGTTTTTACCATCGCCTATTAAAGGGAAATCCTTTGTTCTCAAAATAATCAATCATATTTTGTTCGACACAGGGCGTTTAAAAGTATACGACTTAGCACGTTAACTCTTAATAGAGCCGCGATGTAATTAAGGTTTTGTCGAGGGGTTCTGTGCCTTTTGGAGTTGAAAAAGTACGCGCCTTAGGCGCCTAATTAGTGCAACGCGTACCGGGAATAATTTATATTCAAAAACCTCTCTTGGAATCATTTTGAAGGGCCCGACGCGACGCAACGCTTTGACCGTAATTATTATTGTCTATTTTTCAGGTATAAATATAAATTATATAAAACGCAAGCGTTTTTACCACTAGGTATACTAATAGAATTTGACCTAAGGCACTAAATTCCATTACGATATGTTCTGCTATTTTATAATAATTGGTAAAGATATGGGCGAGACATGAAATACTATATAATTTCGGATCTATTCTGTCAATTATATAAATAACTAATGGGAATAAATTGGGCGATTAAATACACGAATTAAATGCCTTGAAGTAATATAAATAATAATTATTTATTATATTATCTACAGCCTTAAAGTATGTGTTTTTTTTTTAAAGATGCATTTGAGTCAAATTAAAGGAAAATGTGTTGTTATCATGAATAATTTTGTACTTTCGGAACAACGGGTTTCAAAATTTGGGAATGAAAACACTTTAGGAGTTAACAGAACCAATGATTCAAAATTCTAAGTACTTAGGTGACGTCCGGGTACAGTGGCCAACATTATGCATATGTACTCTTTTCTAAATTTTAACCTGTTAAAATTTATAAATATTTTTTAAGCTATGCTAAGAGACATTACGCTGCCTTAAAACTTGCCCGTGTCTTTAATTTATTGCAAACTAGGTGAACTTACTCCCGAAGTATTCGGGTCTTTGGTTTTTATGAAGGAATATAAAAGATAGAAATAGTATCGTAAGTACTTCGTAAAATATAAACAAAGGTTGCTTTTAGAAGTAACGGTTATCCGTTATCGGAATTTGATTTCAATTTCTCGATGAATTTCCTATACGGCATTCGCATACTTTCTAAAACCTAGAAGAGCCACAGCGAATGGATTTTCAATAATTTATTTAAATATAAGGTAATTTCGCCTTTTTTTTTCTGGAAATTGAACATAGTTTCAACTATATGCTTTTATCAAATATATTTGGCGCTTTAAAGAAAGGATTTGACGCTCTATTGTCTCATCTTGGCAGCGGTTTTTATTGTTCATTTATAATAACCCCTTTAAATGTACTTCACAGGTATCCTGTACGCCCCTGATACACGCCATACCTTTTACGAGTCGTGCCCACTGAAATGAATGCCCTTTTGTATGGTAAATGGAACAATGGTAAAATCTTAAGGCGAGGCCCACACCGGGGCGTAGGTGCATGTCAAAGGTGTCACATGATGTCGTTTATTAATATTATGTTTTAAGGTATTTTATTAGCTGGGGTTGGTTTTAACGCCAGCAAATGGTAATCACTAAAGACCGGATTATATGCAACCAAAAACCTTAAGAATATGCGCATATATATGACCATATTTTTTAATTTATGCAAGATATATGCAACAAAAACATAAATATGTATGCAATGAATATGCAGTAATAAAACAACTAAATTTTTGCATTTCTAAATTAAATTTTCCGCAAAATTTTAATTTTGGAATTAAGGCAGGTTCAATAGCCAATAGCCAAATTATATACAGTTTTTCCTGACATTATGTTTAGGACCTGCCTTAACACTTTGACTGCCATGTGTATCTTTGAGGATACACAGTAGCCTAGACCAGATCGCCACGTGTATATTCTGGTATACACATGCAATCATGAATATTGCGCCGCGTGTGTCCTAGAGTAACATACTTTACGTGCATTTCTTATGGGCTATAGTTTATCGTGGCGTGGGGCAATGACATAATAATCTTAGCGCCGACTTTTGATAAATGTTAAATTCTTTTATATTAATTTTATTATTTAGGTAGTGTTTATTGCTGTGAAATAAAATACAATTGGTAGTTTTGACATAGGGTTATATATAGTAAATATAAGATAATACATTATTCGAAATACAATAATAATCAAAAAATAAATACTAGTCTTAAAGTCATACAAACAACGAATCTAAAATAGATAACATATAAAAAGGTGTTAGAGAGGTATTTCAAATACTTTTCTATAAAAAAACACGTGGCCTAGGCGACCCTTCTATTGAATTTGGTGTGGCAGTCAAAGTGTTAAAACCTAAAACCTGTGTTTTTTTCTATTAAAATTTCTAATTTTGCCACTACTGTTTTTCGTATTTGTTTGCAATTTTGTATACATGTTTCCATTATATTTATTGACTCTGGTAGACTTGTACACGATTCTTCTAGTTGCAAAATACTGTCTGCTAGAAATACATAGTTACACTTAATATACATCAACTTTTGTTCCACGTTAACATTTTAAAATATTTCTTTGCACTTTTGGAATTGGATACACTGTGAATCATTACACATTTGTGAAATTAAGTCATGTCATCTCAAAATATTGCCGCACGATTCCAGGTAGTACCCTAGGCAAAATTCGCCCTGTAAAACTGCACTCTTAATGGGGTCTTTATGAATATTTTTTCACATTTATTTGCTAGTAGGTTATCAACAAACGGGAAGGAAGATCTAATAATTTCCGCAACCATTTTTAGTCTGTGAAATAGGCAAGTTACAAGAGAATTTTTATGTCCTGACTTTACTATATACACTGCAGCATTGGATAACAGGACAAGAATTTTATCCATAGGAACTGAATTCGGTAAAAAGAAATATGTTAAAGTTTCTCGAATAAAACGGGTAACTGTAGGGTTGCTTGTTTTGTCCATTTCTTTTACAGCTATGAGGTAAGCGTTTCCAGGTTTGTGACAATTCGATTTTGCCAATGTCGAATATTTTTAAAATTTCATTTATATGTCGCATTTAGGAAAAAAGATGCTGTATTTTGCACTCTTTGGTTTATTAATTCTAAATTTATTGATTCGATTTGCTCTATCTGTGTTACTTTTTTATGCATGGCCGTCATTTGCTTTGTGTCGTGTCCCATATGTTATCTTATCTACTCCATTTTATCTAATCTGAATTTTTATTTTAATGTACTTTAATTTTGATCATATGGTGAAGTTTATATTTTCTTTTAAGAGTGATTCATACCTATCATTTTATATTCAAGTTGTCTGAACCTTAGTAGCTCTTTCATTTGCTGATGGGCATTGCAAGTCCATGATTTTTTTTTGTCTGGGGAAATTTGTTTTATAAAGAAAATGCTTTATGCAAGAGGGGAGGGGGTCTATGGTTTTCATTAAAGTAAGGGGGCTTCGTTTAATGCGCACTGGAGGGCCAGAACCTTTATTGAAGGGCCACAACTTTTTCCGGAGGGTACAACCCCTTTCTCAGAGGCCACGACCTTTACCTGCCGCTAGAGTCACCCGGTTCTAGTGGGTTGGAAGTAGGTTTTACCAGCAGCACTTATCTCGACCCCAAGCTATCGAGACACCTCGGTTAGATCTTCCCTCGGGGCCATCGAGAGCCCATTCCTGAGGTATCTATGAGTGCCCGGCGCCTCCACCAGAGTTCGACGACTGGATTTGGGTATTGTACTAGAAGCTTTATGTCTCATTAAATCTTATGTTTATCCGTTTAATATAATCGCTCTTCGTTTTCTTTCATTAATATAAATCAAACATTGAACGCCGAGTTCTGAGGTAGCTCATTAACTTTATTTACATTTATTCACTGGTTTATCGGACCAGTTAATCTGATTGCTCTGAATTTTCTCTCATTTCAATAAAAGTCAAGCGTTGGCTCGATAGTTTCATTCTTTTCATTCATTAGTCGAGTGATACAACCGCTCTGAATTTTATCTTTTTATAACATGAATCAAGTGACAGCCACGCTTTCAATAGTTTTATTCTAGTTTGCTTCTTTTATTAACTTATCAAGTTTTTTTTCATTTAATTATTTTTGTCAGTTCATTGCGGCATATCATCATTGCTACACTCAAAATCAGTGCAGCTATTAGCCCATGCCTACCTAGTTGTAATTAGCCTAGTTAACGTCAAGTGATCACTTTGATAAGTAGTATTTAGTGCATTTAGTGGTAATGCATTTTATGAGCTGACCTAGCCATCCTGTACAACACCAGCAGAGCTTTTTCCGTTTAGTTGGCTAGAACGGGTGGCGCTCAAACGATCCCACGACAGGGGCCGGGCTTTGTAACATTACTGTCTGCGGCTAGGTTCCTTTTTAATTAATTGGGGAAAAATATTTGCTTACATTTTGGGTTCAATAGAAAAGCGTGTTGCAGGTTCTGCTTCTGTGAGTTTTCCGATCATTAAAATAACTATGTAACGACCACACCAATCAGTTGTTTCATCGACGAGACCATATACATATAGTTATCTCCAATTTCGTTCTTTATTTCATCGAGCACGGTACCAAACACCTTTCCGACGAAGCTTTCTTCTTAAATGTCTTAATGTTGATTTATCTGGAGCATTATATTTGAATCTTTTGCAGAAAAGGCTTTACTCCCGGGTTGGTCAGCTTGTTCAAAGGAATATTAGCAGCCAAAAACATTTTACACAGATCTTCGTTAAATTCTAACTGACCATGGTTTTCGTTTTTAAAAGTCTCAATAGACTGCTTCAACGTTGACTAAATGGAGCCGGACTTCATCTTATTAACCTTAGCAATGTGAGACGGCGCGGCGTCTTAATGTGTTGGTCTATTTGTAATTTCTTCGATCAGGAAACAACTTTTGAACAAAGCTTGCAAAAAACATGATCCCAGTCCAAAGTTCTTGATAAGGCTTATTCCACGAAATACGTCGTATTTTCGACATAATCACCATTTCGTTTTCACTTTCACTTTGTTTAGGCATACAATACTAACTGCGGCTACGACAAACGACAATCTCAATAACACTGGTAAACTGTAATAAATGTGATACAAATAAATAATTTATAGGAGGTATAAGGGTAGGTAATAAAATTTTAGTTCTGGCTAAAAAAAACGCACAGATTAATGCAATTTCTCAATGTAAGAATAGTTTATTACTTTATGTACTTTATTACTTTATTAGCCTATTTATTGTCCTCTGAAATCCCAATCTAAATCGAGTTCAGGCCATTCAGGTGTTCAGGCGTTCAGGCGCAGGCGTTGTCGGCGCGGCGGCGGCGGCGGAGGCCATCTAAGAATATATCAAAGAAATCCCAAAACATGATTGGTTCTTTAAATATGCAAAAAAGCATATATATGCAAATGCATAAAAATCCATATTTTTTACGTTGTGAAAAAATAAATGTCAGTAATACGAAAACATTCAAAATCCATATTTTTTACGTTGTGAAAAAATAAGTGTCAGTAATACGAAAACATTCCTTGATGTAATGGTTTCATAAATGAAGAAATTATAATTTTTTTCATGTAAACCTTATTTACTTGTTTACTTTATGTCACAACTTTATTTTTTTAATAATTAAATTTTTAGTGGTAGCATACACGAACCCATTAATTGGGTTCGCTTTAGTAGTCTAAAATAGAATTAATGGAAAGTGATATTAATATGAAACGTTCTAACTTATGCGACGTTATTGCTGTCTAACAATAGTAACAGTAACATCCATATGGCTAAGGGTTGTTAGTTCCTGGATATTAATCTCCAGTCTTCCTCGAAGAGCGTGTCACGACTTCAGTGGCTCATTTTGTAATAAGTTTTTCCTCTTTCTCTAAAATTCACAGATCTCACCGTTTATCGGGTCCATCCACGAAATACTCCCTTTTTCGACATTTTAGAACATGCCATATTTTACGTTATTAAATTAAATAAGTTGTCATTGATAACATGAAAAATGGCGCAATCTTTAAAAGAAATGTCAACTGGTGACCCATAATTAAACTGTAAATTTAAAGGAAAATAAGAATATGTGAAATAATATACAAGTACTATTTATATTAAAAAAGTTGGATGCTATTCCGGTTAGACAGAAAGTGTGACCAGAAAATGTAATTTTTCCAGAAAATTTACAAAACTGATTTGTCGATATAGAATTTTCGTTACCTTCCTTCAAAAAATCGAAAAATATTAAAATCAGTGAAAATGTGTTTGCTAACTAACTTGCTACCGTAGATGACGAAATTTCTTACCTAAGTTGCAGGGGGTTGATTACATTAGGTCTGGGTCTCCCGGTATATTTCTAAAAAAGATTCAAGTATCGAAATTATTAGAAGCCTGAAACAGTATGTTTATCACTGAAACTATATATTTTAGGCCAGGCCCGTCCGTAATTCAGAAAATTAGCCGTTTAACTTCCAACATTCAATTATCTCGTCGGACGTACTATATAATAGTCATGTCGACAAGTAGTTTGAAACCGCACCGAAATGAAATTATAGTCACAATATTGAGTTTTGGAATCGGGCGGTTGACCGCCAAAGCGGGCAAGTCAAACGGTTGCTCCCGATCCTAATTTGCATTCGTTAACCAGAAGTTAAGGTGCAAATTGGGCCTAGCTCTGTGTTTTTCGACGGGGTGTTATGCTCCCTACTTCAATTAGTGTTTTATTAAGCCAAAAGCCCTGAACGGTGCAGGCGAATTAAACATGTATCTATATAAGAAAATTACTTTGTAATCTATTATACCATTGACGACACTGCTTATACAAATAAAATAAAAAGGTTCATTAACATTCCGTGACTGCAGTGAAACTTTTTTGATCCGGCGATGGCGGCGGACTGCGAGTCCGCATACTAGATTTGAGGCAATTATAAAAAGGTTTGCAATAATTTTTGTTTATTTATATAATAGTATATTATGATATAAGTGTATAAGAGGGCCTTTAAAGCACGCGCGACATATTTGAAAACACGACGCGCAGCGGAGTGTTTTGTAAGTCGCAAGGGCTTTAAAGGCCTCTTATACACGTATATCATACGCTATTTTTTCTTACGAATGCATCATAATCTCAAAAATGTTATAAATATTAAACTTAAGGGACATGAAAATATATTAATCTGTCACATTTGACATGATCAAATGTTTCTATAGCAACCTTTAAAAAAGTAGGCGCATCATAAAAATCATTTTAAGCACGCTGCAGCGTGCGATAATCGTTGATTATGATGCATGCGTAATAAAAAAGCATAAAAATTAATTAAACAACATTAATTTTGCAACATAAAAATATATAGGAACATATATTTTAGCATTATCAGAAATATAGCAGAAAAGCTAACATTCTTAAAACTAGCTACTAAAAAACATACAATCAACTTAGGTATTTACCTATGCACAGAATATAAACTTATCATAAATCTAGATAAAATTATTCATTGTGACATTATACACATATAGGTGTCAAATGTGATACATAAACTTTCCACGTGTTATGCAAGAAAAACGCGTTGGTGGATTTTTGTCCAAGTAACTGAAGCGGCCTTTTGCATTTGGTAGACCAGGTGCAACAGCATTTATTTAATTCTTGCTCTTATAGTTTGCAGTAGAGAAGTTAAAGTTGCGCGAAAACGAATATGATTTTCAACCAACTCGGAAAACAACAAGTGCCCAATTTTCGGTGTGTCATATTTTTATCAACATTTTGTAGATTGTACAAAACCATGGAATTGACTTCTGCTATATTTAACATTGAATAAAGAATTACCATTAACCACCTTCGTGTGTTTCTAGCGCAATCATAGGCCGCGCACATTTTATCCAAGGTGACAACTCCTCCGTTTTGATCGTTATAGTCCATAATCATTTCAGGTTGCTATGTTGGTCAATCTTATAGTCGTGATGAAGGGTTGATACCAGAAGCACATTTTTTTTTCTTAGGAATAGTATATGATACCAAAGTTATGTAATCATTATAGGTAAACATATTCGAACCTATTGGCTTTGTTGCTGGGTTGTAAATTTCTGGAGGTAACTCTGGCTTATTTTCCTATGATACACAAAAATGTTAGTTTGTAGTCGTTGTATAAGGTGCGTATTAACGGAATACTAGTAAGTCGTAGGAGCCTGTAAAAGTAAGGACTTAGTTCAGTTGAGTTTCGATTAATATTAAAAATATTAAAGGACCGTTGGGAATGTTGTGGTTAAAAATTCAGGAAAAATAATTTTCGCTTCGAACCATCGAATCCCTAATTGGCTCTATCAATCTTTGTACTAAAGCATAATTGTCAGAAGCATATAGGCCATTTGGTTGTGTTCCAACATAGACTTCCAAGTTGATGGTATAATACGCTTTAGAGTCAACGGTGGCGTATTATATCTGCTACTAGGCTTACTAGGAATGTACTGCCGAAAAGTACGGTTCCAAGGAAAGCCTCCAATTTTTCATCGGTGACTGGCGTGTATGTAGATTAACATTTTTAAACAAAAGACTCAAAAATATTGTGATTCGGTGCCAGTTTATCTATTTGTCTTCCTTCCTCATGAGTATCCAGATAATCAGTTCGCAAATGCTGAAGCAAAAATAGAAAACGAAATCTAGACATTGTAAATCGGAATATCTTAACACCGGTTCCATGGTTGTACAATAATTCATTTACATTTAGGCGGCCTGACTTTAGCACCCCTGACAAATATAGTAAACTTGTAAGTGCTTGGATTTTAACAACGTCTGTTGGCTTTGTATTTCGCTCACGGGAATAATTATCTGAATTTTTCGGTGGATTTGTATACTCCACCATCTTCCCTAGCATTTGCAAATCAAAAAGGTGTTTCCAAATTACACATACGCTTTTAAAATGTTTTAAAACTGCCGTCATTCCTGGAAGTCCTGTTATCAAGTTCGCAGCCCCAGTCTTGCTTGAATGAAGAGCATGTTTCAACCATTTAGATGTTTTACCTTTTCCAACGAAAACTGCCCCCTTGATGGCGCCAGTGGCACTTGCTCCTGAATTTCAACATCAGAAATTTTCTGCTCCATATATGAATGTAGTTCTTGGGTTTCCAATATATCTTCTTCTTTATCGTCTTCATCCTCGTCATTCAGAAACTCCCCTTCCTCGTCCTCGGCCAAACATTCTAACATAAGTTTAATCGATCTTTCCTGCTCTTTTTTATATGAACCCATCTGAAAATTTCCAAAAAAATGCTGTCAGTCGAAATGTTGCCATATACATTACCATGTAAATTAAACGGTAAAGTATATGAAGATTTTTTTTGGACTGATTGTATGTACGAATATGACACATGACAAACACCATGTGCCTTATCAGCATCGTCATTCTAAAATTCTAAATTTTAACCAACAATATTTTAGAAATAATCTTTGAATCCGAAGACCCTGGGAACAAACAGAACCATAAATACCAAAATCCACACATTTACACAATTTTAAATGAAATAAGACCACAAACCACAAAATATATACCTTACATTAATTCTTAAAACACACAAACATCTATCTTATACCAAAAATTGTGCCACAAGATTCGTAAAAACATTACCCAATAAAACAAAAAATACATTATTTTTTGTTTTAAAAACGTTTAAACACAAAGATTAATAGTGGGTTCGAAAATGGGATTGTGGACTGGCGATGGACTCTCACTCCGCAATATTTTATAACATAAAAGAAAAACACAACCACGCTTCAAGCTCTGAGATAATCCGACTAATTTGATGCTTGAAGAATACCAAAATGCTACAAGAAGCTACGTACACTCCTTCAATATCGTACAGGAAGCTTCGCGCTTGCGTAGTATGTTGGTCAAATCGCGGAAGGCCTGGCCAAATTTGAAATGATAGTTTACCCAAGTATTTACGGTTCAACGAATTGCTTGCACGTGTGAAGAGGTGTACGCAGATACTTGTCGAAATGCTCCGATTCGACAGAAGTGTCTTTAGGGATTTCGTTGTGAAACTTCGCGCATGCTCAGTTTTTGACAGATATTTGGCAAAAGACTTTAAATTTTTGGCAAATTGCTTTTAGCAAGCCTGATGGTGCAGCGGTTAGACGCTGCGCTTGTGATACGACGACCCGGGTACGGAGCGAGCGAAGCGAATAGAGGGCCATGCGAGAAGTGAAATAATAGTCAGCATTTCATAGGAATCATATGATAAACATGCTCGAAGCTTCGCGACAACATCCTTAAAAGTCCACGTAGACTCTTGTGATTCGAGAAGGGGGGTTACGTGGTAAACAGCAAACGAAGGCGGTGCGGACTGACAGTCCGCGCGCCGCGCCCTAGCCCTGCAAGGTTAATCCCAAGGGACTAAAGTACATGCTAGCAACACATAGTTAACAAGGTTAAATTTAGTGTACAATTTA
The DNA here is from genome assembly GCA_016904865.1 of Pissodes strobi. Taxonomy (NCBI): domain Eukaryota; kingdom Metazoa; phylum Arthropoda; class Insecta; order Coleoptera; family Curculionidae; genus Pissodes; species Pissodes strobi. Next base: position 73,391 of record MU186858.1, read on the forward strand.
AAATATTAAATATTTGTTTCATCGGTATTATGCTGTATGACGCTGCTTGATGTAGAACTACATGCGATAATTCCAGAGATTTCCTCAAAACCTTGGCAGGAAAAGTTTCCTGAAGGTCCAGAAAATTTGGAATGCTTTTACGCCCCCATGTCCAAAAACTTTGTGGGCAATAGTTTTCTTTTATTATTTATGAATTTTCAGCGTACCTTTGGGTGACGGCTGCTCATTTCCATCCTCCATGCCTGTTTAAAACATCCACAGATGCACCACAGCCAGCTAATAAAGAGGGCAGACGTTCCACGAATGCAATACCAGTGTATAATGATGAATTGGGTAGATTTATGAGTGCCGCTACTTGAACTAATTTTTCAAATATATTTTTACCGACTGGTAGCGGAGTATATACATTGATTGTTTTGATCACGAACGAAAAATCTCAAATGGAGGATCTCAGCCTTTCTTAAAGCCATATGCTTCTGACAAATTTCATTAAAATTGACAATATTTTTACCTGAGTTTTTAACAACAAAATTCCCATCGCTCTTTCAGTGTTTTTTAAACTTTAAGTAGTCGCGTACCTTGCACTGACGTAAGTGGTCGCGTGGCGCCATTCGGCGCCAATCTGCAATAGACGTATGTCTTTTCTAATCGCCTTTTAAGAAGAGAATATTAACTTTTTATATTTTCTAAACTGGTACAAACCTTTTATCATGAAAATTAAATTAAGAAAGCATTAAAAATCATACTACAAAAATTATACCTACTACAAAAACTGAAAATATTTTATTCATCATTATAGCAGTCGGAACCAACATTTCTTTGGTGATCTTAACACATATGTTTATGGCAAGTCTACAGATAATCCTGCTCGACTTATTTTTTGATCGCGGGCAAGTATGGCACCTTTTTCTGGGTTTGGACCAACGACATGACGGATTTGGATTTCCTCTTCTGCCTCTTCTTGAAAGTAACTATGCAGCAGTTTCCTAATTTTTCGTGGAATGTGTGAATAATTCTTTCGTCCATTTGATAGAGTTGCGCTAATTCGCGACCTAATTCTTTCAAAAAATTTCTTCTTTTCATAAGCTCACCGTTGTGTGCGGAGTTGTGTTATATTTATGGGGCGAACGAGACAAAACTTATTTTATAACTAAACTTTAAACATTCGATCTTAAAGGAAGGTCCCTTTTGTCCTTATTCATAAATTATCATAAACTAAACAAAAACTTATTACCTAGACAACAAGACATTCATTATTCCACGAGAAATTTATACCTATGGACATTTACGATAATTGGAGCGGTATCTACCCGTATGTATCTGAGCGTTCGTTAATTTGTGTTCCATTAACGAACCGCCGCTTGTAGTTCAATTGAATCTACCGATACATGTACCGTGCTCCAACTTTATGGATCTGCTATTTGGTCGGTTTGTTGACACCTTATATTGACATAACCTACAAATTTAGCCTGCGAGCCTGTTTGTTACTTATATACTTTCGAAACTGAAAATAATTTTCCTATTACATTAATTTTTAGAGAGAAATAATTAAAATACCTTCAACATAATAACGAAAAGCAACAATTTCAATATATTTTTCAATAGACGCACATAATATTTTTCAATAAACACACATAATGCCTTCAGTTTCCGAATCACTACTATCTAATATTTGAAAAGTAGCCAAGATTGCAATAGCTTGACGTTTATTATTCTTCATTATAATCTTTTTTTTTAGGTTATTCACCATTCCGTTCGACGATTACCATTTACCGGAACGTATATGGACGTTAATCAGCTGATTACCGCTGTATACCCACCGGTAGATACCGCTACAATTATCGTAAATGATATGTGTCTAGCCGCGTGGCGCCAAAAGTATTCATTTCGACTTAGATCACAAAATTAATTACACTAACAACTTGTCGGCAATAAACTCCATTCGCGAGTCACTTTAGTACCTAGATATATAATATATTATTTCTCTCTCAAGCCCCCCTTGTTCAAATCCAAAACAAAAATAAACCAGTTAAATAATGGTTTCAGAAAGTCCCTAAATTGTGCCCTATCGCGATCGAAAGTGACCCGAACCATGTTTTCGGGCGAGTCGTGACTCGCGACCGACATAATATCAAAAACGACCGAGAGTGTGGACACAGGTTTTTTTTCTTGTTGCTTTTTGTGATGTTGAAACCGACCGGCTATCTTAAAACGTATAACGTAAAGATCAACCACTCTCGCGTGTTTATGCTAAACGCGACATTATTTTTTATGTACCGTTTGCCATATAATCAGGTATTTTTGACAATGATATATTAATACCTAAACTAAACTGCTCATCAGTTGAAGCGAAATATTCACAAAGTGCTTTTACATCTCAATAAAAATAATAACAATGCCCATTAAAATTGCTAAAAGTTGCTGAGCATCAGGCATGAACAAAGGCTATTCAATTTATTTTATAATCATTCTAGAACTGAGAGAAATAGCACAACATTTTTTTATTTTAAAGTTGGGGTTTAAAACACATTCACAGTTTATAGTAATGATCATCATCAAACAAGACAGCAGCAGCACTTTTCAAAAATACATTTTAAAATTATTACAGTCGAAAATACAACTGCAGCATCCCAAAGCGTGTATTGCTAAGATAGTCGTTCGTTTTGAGAGTTAGAGTTTCTTCATTTTGAGATTCTTTACACAACAGTAGTCGGAGCCTCCTCTGGTTCGTGGCAGTCTCTAGAAATCACGAAAAATATTTCCACTCGAGTTCTGAGGAAAAGTAAGGATCTCATAGTTCTCAAAACATGGCCTACAACAATTACGCCACTTCCACCCTATAAAATATGTCATTAAGGAATATGTAAACTGCTTCAGAGGCAATATTTCCAATTATAAAGGTTGCTTGATTTTTCGACATAAAAGGCAGGATGCTTTTTCGAAAATCTGATGCGCAAGTAAACTAGCCCCTAAAGGTCTAATATAAATAGAAGAGTATATGGAGAATTTCTCAGTGAAACTTCTAAATGGATACCCGCTCTGGGAAGCCGGCATCCACCTACGTCTGGGGGCCCGTGTTCGTGCTAGCAAGAAAATAATCTCAAGCTATTATTTTCTTTATGTGTTAGCTTTGGTAGCACGATGAGCGTCAGGAGTATTTACAGTGATATATTTTTAAATAGATGTCAATACATGAATATTTATGTTGCATGTCGTTTGGTTTAGAGCACTCTTTAATTTAATTGATATTAAAAGAAGAGATGTCAAGTATATTTGTCAATATTTTGATTGGCGTCGTTTATTTCGTTTTTCTTATAAACTGAGGTAGCAAGTAGTGGATTATTAATGGTGCTAAGCATCTTCTTAACAATCTTCTATAATATTATTAATGTTTTCGGAATATATGTATAACTAAGTTTTTGCAAGGAAGATTAGCCGAAGTTTATCAGCAGACCAGACGAGATCACTATTGCGTAATGAAAGGTTTTCAACGGAATAAAAATATTTAATAAACCTAAACTGCGAAGACCAATAAAGACCAAAATAATTTCGTCACAAGTTCAATACACAAAAACGGAATGCTGGTTTATTCAAATAAAAACTTGTTTAACTACTATAGTCTAAAACCAAAAGGAAAATTGATTTATGAAGATTATCTAGCTTAGCTATTAGCTCATTAATTAAAGTGTAGTTTTCATGATGAAACTGTTTCAATATCTTATGTAACGGTCCTGAAACAAATATTATGCTCATTTATTAATAATTAAAGTAAAATTTCGTATAGCATTTTACCATTTAAACTTGAACTAATTTTCAATCACCATCCTGTCAAGGATTAGTTAAATATAGATTAAATTTCAAAATAGGGCACTCGTAAGAATATTATTATCATATATTGTGATAGTACCATAATAATACTTCTCCCTTGACTTCTCCCATTAATCACGGTAAAAATTGAGCAATTTTCATTCTTGTCTCGTTGTAGTAATTTAGCGACCTTTCCTTTAGCAATATCGTTTGTTTCATTGTTCCCAGGAAAGGCAAAAGGGGGGCACACATGTGCTCGCCTTATCCAAAAGTAGATGCTTCATATTAAGTAGATTGCAGAAGCTTGAACCCCAATTCTATCTCCACGATACGCTTGCCTTATTTAACATTTTTGCACTTGAATAGTTTCGGCTTAAGAATTTTAATATAATATATACGTTGTGCGAATATAGTGTATTCTATTTCCAATACTTTAATATATTTTTCTTGGGGTAAGGGTGCTTATTATTAAGAGGGTTTTTAAATGGTCGGTTTTTACCCTTTTCGATTTGTTTTGGGATTTAGGTGGATTTTAGGGGATGTTGCTTTTTACTATTTGGTTTTCTATTTATTGGCTGGGTTTATCGTAGAAAAAATGAGGTTAATAAGAGCTTTTAAAAGTGTAAAGAAGGTAAAAAAACAACCATGTAAGTAAGCTCGCTATAAGTCATTCTAGAACAATTGGCCTTACTTTATCAGCGTTATATTGATACTGCCTATTAGATGTTAATTGCGGCCTTATACCATCATAAATGCCATATTATTTCAGTGTTTTGTAATATTCTATTTATTTTCTCAACTTGGTTTTTTTGTACCTAACATTTCATTTCGGGGATCGACTGTCATCTGGGTTTGAAGTTGTCTTGCGCGTATCTAGAGGCGAATTTGGGACTATATGATTTATAATTATTGCAAAATTAGTGAGGTTTTGTAGCGCTATAAACGCTTACAAAACGTAACCGATTTCAACACCCTGGTGTCGTCGTATCAGGATGTGTAAATATGCTACCGGGAGTTGCACGGAGCTTTGGCATTTGTGTATAGTATTTCATGTGGCTTGTAGGGATTAGCTGGTTTAATTTTGAGGAGTTTGCTCGGAGGCTTATTTCATCAAGAATACAGTTTGTTTCTCGTTACTCTCGGCTATACTGGACAATCTCCGGAAGGCATGGAATTTACTCATGTATTTACGGTGCAATGAAATCCTTTCGAATGCTCTGGTGGTGTAGCAGTCAGGATGCTGTGGCTGTACAGGCCTGACAATGCCTGTGATACGGCGGCCCGGGTTCGATTCCCGTGGGTGTTTTCTTTTATTTGTTAAGGTTGTTGTTTCTAAAAAGTTTTTTTTTCATTTTGGGAGATATAGGTGTTATTGGCGGCCATGCGTAAAGTGAAATATTAGACATTCTAAAAAAGTAAACAAACGCTTAAGCTCTGAAGATCGTCGAGTACAGCCGAGAGTAACGAGAAATAAACGGCATACTATTTCATCACAGCGCGGTTATAGTAGAATAGTTTTTCTGGTGAAATACTCGGTGGGGATCCTCTACCACAATCATTTTGAGTCTCAGGTAGTACCTTTTTCATGACCTTCAGTGTGTTATTTGTTTGGTGATTGGGCACGCTCCGTAATTGGGATTTTTGCAGATTTCTTATCGCAGGTGAGTTGCTTTTATTATTTTTGAAGTAAAACTTCTTTAGCGAGGGTAAATTCAGAAAAAAATTAAAGGCTTATCAAAGCTGAAACCGAGGCTGAAACGGTTATCAAAGTGAAACGCCCCTTTAATTAAACATGTTCCAGTATAGCTAGAGGGTTGAAATTTTCAGAACATGTAGCCGGGGCAAACTGGATGAAAACTGGACCACGTACCCCCCCCCCTCCCCCCCTTTTTTTTTCGGCTAGGAGAGGGAGCAGAAGATAAAATGAAAATAATTGATTTCGGGAGTAGGGAAGAGCTAGGGGGTCGAAATTTGTATGGTAGGTGCGTCTCAAATGTTCGGAAAGTTAATAAAAGTATTAAAAAACGAAATAAGAAAAAATACTAATTAAAAAAAAAACAAAAGATTGTTCGGAAAGTCAACAAAATTATTATAAAACCAAATAAGAGAAAAAATGAATAAAAAAAAAGAAAACTGTTCGGAAAGTTAATAAAGGTATTATAAAATGAAATAAAGAAAAAAAATGAAAAAAAAAGTTAGACGAACGCGGTTTTCGGCGAAAAAAAATGAAAAAATGGAAAAAAGCCGAAACTTGAGACAAAAAGCTTAAAAAAAATGAATGCTCAATTTCTAATATCTGTTTCAGAAGTTTCACTTCAATTATGTGCTTATAAAGGGGAGGCACATATATTTTTTTGAGAGTTGCCATTCTGATTGTGTCTCCACGTGGTCGGTTTTTAATTTCTTTCTAATTTTCATTGCAGAGGTTCTGTCTCGTTCACCTTTTGACGCAGCCTAGCCGACTTGAACGTCAGCAGTTTTTAAAAAACATTCTTAATCGATAAAATATAGATTTTTGTGTGTGTATTTATTGGCCCTGCCTGTAAATTTTCTCACGTTGTCGTTAATTTATTTTGTGTACCCTAATAGGTAAACGTTTTAGTTTTAATGAGTCGGCTTGTATGTTAATTGATACGACAACTGATACGTTATTTCCATTTTCTTTTAGCCTTATTAGTTAGTTTTCTGCAATAACAACCTTTAATAACCAGTTTTCTTTTGTTATGCGTAGACAATAGGCTGGCTCATTCATTTAAATTCACAGTTTTCTGTAATTATTATATGCTCAAGCATTACTGCAGATGAAGTAAATCGTTATATATAGTATAGTAAATAAATGATCTCTCTAGATCATTTATTTACAATCGAGTATTGCTTTAAGTGAAATTGGTCAGTGTTTGCTATTTCTCAATTTCAATTTAGTAGTTGCTATTAGCATTATAATGGTATTAGGCATAAGTTTAGACAACAAACAGTAGTATCGTGGGTACCACAGTATCATTAATTGTTGTTATTCTAATCCACTTGAAGTAGATTTTTTAGTTTTTTCCAACCCTTGTGACTGACGAATCATTTTGATTTATTTTTGTATTGAATCGATTTAACTCCAGTTTTTGAAGAAAAAATACAACACAAGTGATGGCGACATCTAACCAATTAAAAAATATAAAATGATTTAAAAGATGAAAATTTTATTGAAGATTTTACAAAAAAAAATCAAAAACAGTAATTGGGTTATTGCAAAATATAAATAATTTTAGCACTACAATAGCGTTTTAGTTTAGGCTTGGGATTTTTTTTTTCATCATTTACTATTATTTTCAATTTTTTCCTGCCAAATTTTCCAAAAGAGAATTTTAAAATATTTCCTCAAATTTTTGCACATTTCGTACTTAAGTCTCATTAATTTTGATATCGCTGAAAAGCATTTTTGATAAGCTTTTCCGAATGGTGTCACATGTGCGGTATTGCCTTTTAAGAATTTAAAGTGGATGAGAGTAGTGTTCCACGGGTGAGCGAGGGTCTCGGCGAGGGTGGTCTGCAAAGAATTTCATTTTCATGATCCCTCGTTTTTGTAGTATATTTGGTTTTTGATATCTTCTTTAGTGTAAAAAATATAGCCAATTTTTCAAATGTTCACCCCTTTATATACAAGAACTTGTATTATTTAACAAGAGGTTGATAACAAAAATAGATTTTGGAAAATAACCCATTTTGAATAGTAGAAAAACCTTGGTAATTTTTGGATATGCCTAAATATGCTGGAAATACCTCGGGAAATACTTTGTATATACCTTCAAATAATTTGGAAATATTACAAGAAACGGGAAATGTTTTAGATATACTCAGTGGCGTTTTTTCCGTTATGCCAAGTAGGCTACGGCCAGGCCACAAAAGATAACAGGCCAAAAAAAAAAACAAACAAAAAATCATTATTTTTTCGCGATTAAAAAATTGTCGCAAGTCCCAATCGCAGAACTTTATAAAAATAACCCAATTTGCCACAATCTGGCACTACTGTTCTATGTAGCTGCTTTTTCCTGTTCGCGTCTACCTACAACAATATTGAGCTTGCACGCATGCGCACGTGCTAATTCATACAATTTCCAAGTTCTTTTTTTCTTGATTTTGGATATTGCCTTCTGTTAGTTTTGTCTGGTTGCGCCCCCGGAGCGAGCAGAGGACAACCCGGGAAGTGAAATATTAGAACGACAACATGCGCAGGTCCGAAGGTCGAAAATTTGCTGTAGGTAGACGCGAGTCCTTTTCCTCCTGCCGATGCCGCTTCTCTGCCGGTATCCGGTATTACGTAATTACTCTACCACCAGTCCCACCACGCCGCTACTGATAATCTTAACAAAGATTTTCCAGAAGAATGTGTACACTTCCATTATTTTATTAAAGAAATTGTTGATTGTCATTTTAATCCTAGAGATGCTTAAATTAATAAAAAATAAAAAATATTGAAACCATCTTCCCTAATATGGACGTTGCGTTAACAGTAGGTATATCCTTGGGTATATCTCACAATCCCTGCTTCTAATGCCAGCTGTGAAAGGTCGTTTTCTGTTTTAAAGACGATTAAAAGTTGTTTCACAAATAACCTAAATGAAAAGAACATGCATATCCATCACTGATGTATATTAATCAGGATTTAACTTTAAAAATCGATTTTGACGACTTTATCGATAAGTTTGCAAGTTCAAAAGCTAGGAGAGCAGCTATATAGACATTTACCTAACCTTGTTCTTTTTTTAAAGAAATTAAATATTGGTTATTAAAATTTTTTGCACTTGTTTTTGCTCGCGTTTTTCTATATATAAAATAATTTTAAAATATCTTTTTAGTTTTGTCCAACCCTTTTTAAAATCGCTAACCTAGACTACTAGGCCAACAAGGTTCTGGCCTACAGGCGAGAAACAACTTGAAACGTCACTGGATATACCCCAAGACTTTAGAAACCGAGAGAAACGCTGCGCACAATGTACTATGTATATAAATTAATTTTAAAAATTTAAATTTTCTCACTAAACACTTAATAAATAAAAGGTGTTTGATAATAAAACACTTTTTGAACAATGTTCTAATTCTAGTTGCGTCTCATTCTGAATCGAGTTCTGAATCGTGGCAATAACTTGGTAATACTTGGATATGTCGACATAATATGCTGAACATACTATTTGGATATACCATTGGGAAAGCCGAAATACTATTAGAGGCTGGAAAATTTAAAGGAATGTACAAAACACTAGAAACTGTTCACAATGTATTATTTAAATTATTTTTAAAACGTGCATATTTTTTCACTAATCCAAACATGTTTAGATATGGGTTTGACACAAAAATCTAGTTTTTTAACAATGATATACTTGTGACTTGTTCTAAATCGAGGCAATAAATACATTGGCAATAAATAGAATATCTAATGATAGTAGAAATAATTTAAATGTAAATACTGTGAAATGCTTTGGACATACTTGAGTCTGGACATAGGTATTTTAAAACTGCCAGAAAACACTCTATGAACAATGATTATTCATTGAGTCGTTCTGAATAATAAATAACTAATTATTTTTAAAATGTCTAAACGTACTGGAAATACTTTGGATACAATATGAGATATTTGAAACATTGTGGGAAGCAAAGATGATTATGGATGGATTACTACTTGGAAAACGACTATAGCACCTAAATAAAGTAAAGTAATCTATTTCCAAATTTGTGCACAAATTGCGCTTGCTTAACTTTTTAGATCATATAATACTTTTTATTGTTTTAGCCTCAAATAGGTACAACGATATTTTGGAAATACCACAAGACGGTAGAAACTGTATAAAGACTGTGGAAATACCAGATAAGTAAAGGCATTCATGGAGGTACTAGTAATTAAAATGGTGTATGTATCTCCAGATTTGCAAATTACTTATTTGCTTTATTCCGTTTTGGTAATACAATACTTCTTCTTTTAGTAAAATCTCCATATACATATTATTATTCCAAGGCACTAGAGACGCTGTAGAAATAACGAGT
>MU186859.1:2785-24300 GCA_016904865.1 Pissodes strobi
ACTTTTTATAAGATAGTTGACCATATTTTGTTATCGCAGAGTTTTCTATCTAGTGTCCCCATTAACCAGCTGTGGGTTTTTACCACAATATCGGGCCCAATTCTCTTTGGTCCATTTTATTTTTATTAAGATTTCCTTCCTGGGATTATTTACAATTCAAGCCAGCTGTTATATTGCAAGAACTACGCTTTAGGGTCATTATTTTTTTGCTGGAAAAGTACACACCGGCACCGGCGAGTACGTCGCCAAGCAAGCCTATTTTCGGTCTTAAGGTAAGAAAATGTACCCACCCATTGCGCGAATTAACAGGTCTTTTTAATTATCCGTTTTTGAGCTGGTGTCCTCAATTTCCCCAAGCCTTGAAGAACAGAGGATGTTAATTTTCAATATATTTAAATTTAGTTTAGTTTATTAGCCATGCGATATAAGTCATAAGTTCATGTACTTCTTTCATTTTAAAAGTAATATTTTTTTCTATAAACATGAACTTTCATTTGAGCCCATGTGAGCTCAATAGGACTTAATTCGTATTGATATGGTGGTAATCACAGCAGTTTTATTTCAGGTTCTTTAACAGTTTCATCAATAAAGTATTTTTTAAATTTTCATTCATGACGTGCGGTAATTTTTAAAAGTTCCTTTTTAGCAAGTCTCTTTGAAATGGTACGTCTTTCTCGGTCTGATTAACTGGCAGTTTATCTTACAGCCTGGAATGATGATCACTATAATGTAGATATTCTTCAAAAATATCGGCATGATAATCCTTAGTCGATTCTGATTGGAATTAGAATTCCCTTATCATTTCCAGTTCATGCTATTATTAGCCTGATCCTTGAATAGGTTAATCCTGCACGTCCTTTGAATCGAATGAAGTAAAAAAAAAACGTTTTCTCTTAGTTTCTGTTCTTCTAAATATCTCTCAAATATTGTCTTCTTCAACATAATGCTTCTGCTCTGTCGATTAGTACCGATTTTCACCGAACCTATCCTCAAGAGGGTCTGGCTGAAATTTCTAATCTTTGGTAGTTTAAATGAAGGAAATTTGACAACATTATCATGTTCGTGGTCCTCAAGCTCAATTTTACTTATTTCAAAAGCTTTTGACAAATTTAATACCTGATTAGTTTTGAGCTTTTCAACCTTACTTGACCGTAGTTTGATATTTTTTGATAAATAGGTAACACGGGCATTTGAAAAAAATAGATGATAGCCGTGGTTTTCGTAAATCTATTCTAAAAACCTTACCAGAGTTTGATTATTTTTTTATCTTACTATTTTCAGAAAAATGAGTTTCGCATACTTTTGTCCAGTTTGTGAACTCAAAGGGTGTAGCTTTTAGCCATTTTTGTTCCACACTTTCGTCCTTTGGAAAACAGAAAACATGAACATGGCCCATTTTTATTACCGTCACTTTTATAATTACAATTACGACAAAACATACAATCAAACTCGGAACAATAGCGTATAAACTGTCGTATACCAATACCCACTCAATGCTGTTGGGTGTATACGAAAGGCAAAAGCAACAGGTCTTTGGAAATATATAGTTTTACGTATTTAAAAATATGCCTAACAATTTAAATTGTATACCTAAATATACAACGAAATATTAGGTAAAAGTTTCACGCCCTTATAAGCACATAAATAGTTCCCATTTCACAAAAATATATATACCGCGGCCATTATGGGCAAATATGAAAACGAATCGTTTATTTTGTTTGCGCTGTTGCCGGCTGTATAAGCAAATTATAGTAGAGTTTAGATAAAAATTGGCGGCCTTTGGTACCAGCGCTACGGAGATCGGCAAATTAAGATTTTAAATATGTATGTAAAAGCAGCGTGCCTGTGTATATGTTATAGGTATAATTACATAATATTGTCACGAGTAGCTTATGGGGTAGCGTGATTTCTTTAAAGAATAACTTCTCAGAGAAGAGCCTCGTCGCGATTAGTACAATGACGGGGTCTCAATGCTTCCTTTAATCTACCACTGGATGTTCTACTCGTGAGGACACGCCTTGTTTAACGTGCCGGGGGTAACTGAGGTAGACCGGGATCGCGTTACGTGAGGTAAGAAGAGATGATAAAGTAAGCACGTTTAGTTTATAACCATAACAATGTATTAACGATAAAACTTTAACAATAATTATTGGTCAGAAAAAATGAGATTCTATTATACTCGATTACTACGGTGCGCATGTTTTCTCGATTTGAGGTACTGTTTATAGGTCTTCGTTTACTGTCTTATAATTTATAGTTTTTCTTAAGAGTTGGGGTTTATTTAAGAGCACTAAGAGATTTCACTAAACTTTTTAACTGTCTATTTAGACACTTGTCTTTCTCAACACTCTGACAAACTTCTTGTCAGGACTTTATTATGGAGGTTATGCAACCCCTGGTCCTAGCAGTCGTCAAGTGACTAACCGGTACCAGGTTTGGAAGGAAAGGACGAGAACCTAAAGCAGTCATATGGCTAACTTTAGGAGCGGATAGAACCCAGAAGGCAGTCGTCAAGTGACTAACCTTGGGAGCTGGAGGTGAGACTAAAGTCTGCCGAACTGCGGGTTCGGTAGCGTATTTATATAAAACAAAGTGATGATCATTGCATGCATAAGGTTCAAAGTTGCTCCCGTTGATTGCTCGCGTTGTTTATGGTTTGCCTTTAATGTTTATATAACAATCTCCAAGTTCAAGTTCAAACTTGCGACAGGGTGATATTTGTTTAGTAGCTTATGCATTTTAGTAGATTAGTAGATGAGGAATTCATGTGGCAACATGGCTGGAAGTGAAAGTCCGCCAAAACGTGAAAAGAAAAACAGTGAAAATAAATGTTTCCACTGTGGAAAGAGTGTCGTAACTGTGGCTACGTGCAAAAACTGTGCCAAGGTGTTCCATCCAGCCTGTTTAGCATAGGCGGCAAAAGCTAAATCAGCTGTCTGCCAAGCACATATCGAAGCAATCGATTTTTAACCTCAGATCGACAAGTTGTCTTCAAATGAATTGGAAGATTTAAAAGAAATTATAGAGAAAATCCAGCGTGATCATGAAGCTCTCAAGGCTAGTTATGTATTACTTCAACAAAAAGTGAACTTATTGGAAGGAAAACTGGAAGAAAACAACAAGATGGAAAAGCAAGTGCCCCAAATCAAGGTACAAAGTCCAAAAATTATCAGTTCTCCGAAGGAAATACAAGAGAACTCGGAAACGTCGTACATCATGAAGGTAGTGAATTGTTAAAGACTGGTAGGAAGACAGGTGCAAACAAGTTGGTCAACAAAGACCCAGAAGTAGCCCGGTAAAAATAGCCACGGACCTGACAGCTAATGTTACTGTTCCTGTAACTAAGGTCAGTATTCAAACAGAGGCTGAAAAGAAGAAAGGAGATAACCAACAAATTGAAAATAACAGAGAAAGTGAAAATTGGCAAATAGTCAAAAGAAAAGATAGGAAAATTATAAGACATGAACCAACAAAGGGGCTAAATACGACAACAACTATCCTTGTTGCCAAGAAAAGAAGTTCAGCATGGATATTTTTATCTGGGTTTGACCCCAAAACCGAATCCAACCAAATCATGGCATTTCTTAGAGAGAATAATCTTGATAATGAATACCAAAAAGACGAATTTAAAAGTTCCAATACACAAAAAGCAGGAAATCATGTCTCCAATTTCATGGCCTGATAGCATCATCATCAACCATTTTTTGAACCTACAGAGGCGTGCACCAATAGGAAAGGGTGCAACGGGGATACCATAGATTATAATAAACAAGAGAAGTTGGGAATCTTGCACTTGAATACTCGCTCCTTAAGAAGTGGAAGAGATTAAAGCGTTTTTGTTTAACTTGGGTAATGGAAGAAGGTACAATGTGCTCTGCTTTATCTGAGGAGGTTGAGTTTTTTAAAATAAATGACTATGCTTTTTGCTCCTGTTTTAGTAGGAGAACGATGCGACAGGGGGCACAGTTATTTTATCGACTTTCCCGCCTGTTGTAAGTTATCAAAGGTAATTCCAATGTTCAAGAAAGGCTGCAGTGACGATCCAGGAAACTATCGTCCAATTTCTTTGATACCTGTTTTTGGAAAAAACTTGAGGTTCTACTCAAAATTCAAATTTGCAGCTTTTTTTGAGGATAATAAACTATTTATAAACCGCCAGTATGGCTTTAGGGCAAACAAATCTCCAACTCTTGCACTACTTGACTTGTTGGACTGCCTGATCGGGACTTTTGAGGATGGTGAGTATGTGGGGGGGAGGCCTTTTGCGATTTATCAAAGGCCTTCGATTGTGTAGATCATATGCTATTGCTGAAAAAGTTGGAACACTATGGATTTGATGAGAGCGGTGTAGATCTGCTGAGATCTTACTTGACGCAGATACAACAGCAAACCATGTATGATGGTGAGCTTTCAGGGCCCAGGAGCATTTATCATGATGTTCCACAAGGGTCAGTACTGGGACCACTTCTCTTCTTAATATATGGAAATGATATAATGACGGCTTCACCTAATCTTGCTCTGTGGTTGTTTGCTGATGACACAATTCTCATCGAAACTGGTTACATGCTTGTCGCCTTGTCATTATCGCATAGTTTTAACTTGCAGTTACTAAATGAATGGTTCATAGCAAATAAAATGTCTCTAAATGCGGTCTCAATATATTTTGGAATGAGAGATTTACCTGAGGATGACCCAGTGTCAGCTTGATCCTAGATTGACTTTTGAGCAGCATGTCGCCTCCATTTCAGGAAGATTATCCAGCAGTGTGATTTTATTGAAAAACTTGACAAGGATTCTCCCATTTCCAGCGTTACTTCCGACCTTCTATTCAATATTTCAATCCTCAGCAACATACGGTATTCTGGTCTGGGGTCACTCATCCCATATTGAGCAAATCTTTAAACTGCAAAGAAGAGCCCTAAGGGTGGTAACCGGTCCGGTAGAGGTTTTAGGGAAGATGTTAGGCAGGCTTTTATTGACCATAACATTTTCACTATACCAGCTAGGTATATCTATGAAAGCCTCTTTTACTGCCATTCACCAACCAGAGTTGGTTGCGATATTAGGATTGAATTCTTGAAACTAAAAAGGTCGCGTTTCATTCTGAATTATTATACTCCACTCTTCTATAATAGGCTGCCACTTTATGTCAAACAATTGCCACTTGCTGCATTTAAGTCGGCGATTAGACGGCTGTTATTACAAAATGCCTTTTATAGCTTCCATGAATTTTTGAACTGTGGTAGTTTGCAGTTTTATTTTATTTTATTTTTTCTGATCTCAGCAGCAGGGTATGTGTGTAATTTTAAAAGCTGACGATGAATTGTGATCAATATTTTATAATGTACTTGTATTTACTTTAAAATGTACTCGTAGTTAGTTGTCTTATGTATAAGCTAGCAACATTAAATTATTTACGTAAGATATTGTCTATCAAGTACCTAAAATATATTTTCATTTCATTTCATCTAGAGAGATGGTTAGTAATAATGCCCAAAATTTAAAACATAGGTACTTATTTACTATTAGATAATTAAATACATAAATAATATACCACATTATAGAAAGAGGAAAGAAGACCTTATGGAACAATTTTTTAAAAATATTGGAGAAGTTGTAATGTAAGAGATACATTCTTTATATACAGGCATCCTAATATTTGCTACTGTCGTAGTAGTCTGGTAACATTGCAAACTCTTGCGCCTTGATGGCGATTATCCTTCCACCCGCAAGCCCCTCTCCTACATCTTCACTCCGAAAGGCAAAGGCCCAAATGCGATACATCATGAGCTAAAATTTTGTAAGCGCTTAGTTCTCTGTCAAATATTTCTAATAGGCTATAGATATAGATAAGATATAAGTAAATATAGTTATATTTTTTTCTTTCAGGCACGAGCAGAAGGGTATTATGACAACATCGTCCCCTTTACAATATCAGCAGATCATTTAAAGCTGGAGATGGACATTCTTCTGACCAACACTTCTGTTTCGACGACCATTCCGACTACTACAACAGAAGACATCCAAACAACAAGCCAAATGACGTCTTCTCATGTAAATGGTATAAATGAAATATTATGCACTTATACACCTGCCAAATACCGTAATAAATTTAAGTTCTGATTAAACCGTCTAGCTTCGGAACTGATCTTGGACTAAATAATGTTAAATCCAAAACACCGATTTTTGATGCAGTCTCAGTAAAATACTCAAAAAATCGCCTTGTGGCTTGATTCCGAACTTGAATTTAGGTTTGACGACGTTTCTTACCTATTAGGCACCATCAAGCACGAATTTTGATTATGGACGAGTTAAATATGGGTTGGTAAATTTTCCACGCGCTTTCACCATTTCATATATCCAGCAGTTTCCTTATTCAGTTTTTACTGGTAAATTGCCTACCTACTGAACCTACTTCCACAAAATGCACGGTAATTTTATCGTATATAATTTTTAAAGCATTTAAATGTTTGAAAGCAAATGAAATATTTCTGTCCACAAAACTCTTATTTGCTATATAGTAATTGTTCTTGATATGCCTGTCCTATGGCTGGCTCAGTTTTTGTAAATTTGGCTTCACTTTTAGCAGTACAAATCTTCCTTAACTTATTGTCATGTAGTATTAACTTGATCAATTTTGACTTAGCTTCTTACGTTTCCATTTGTTTTCTTTCTACATTTTTGCGATATCATAAAGCTGCTTGGGATACTCACAATTTGCTATGTGAATTAACAAAAGACAACTTTAGATAAATATTTGAGTAATTAGTTTATATCTTTTCAGTTGAAAACTCCACTGTTTTATGTGAACTCCTTCCCAAACAAAATACTCGAAGCGTAAGGTGCGATTATCCCCAAATTGAGGAGTTAGTCAAGAACACCGCTAGGAGCTGCCTATTTAGCTTAACTCTTTTGGTTGTTGTGATTTTATTCTTTTTTATATTATAGATTGTTGCCTCTTGTATTATAATATTTATAAATTATGCATTATGTTTATTTTGTCTCAAAGTTTGTTAATTTGCTGGGTATTTCGCCAGCAAAATATTACTGACTACAGCTGACAACCAATCACCTTTATTTGTAGCTCTATTCAGTTTTACATATCGGTTACCAATTTGATGAAGAAATTGTAAAACAAAAAATAACTAGAATCCGCGAATTAATGCAATGGAAAATTAACTAAAAATCACTGAAATATGAGCTCAAAGTAGAATTTATTCTAGTCAAACAATGATCATATACATTACCGACATTCGTCGATTTTGATGAAGCTTTCGATAGAATGGTATTGGTGGTCATAAATTAGGTTAATTAAATACCAAACAGATTTTTTTCAGCGAACGCAAAGATCATGTACAAGCTTATACGAGTCTGATTGACAAGGCTGCTTAACATAATAAGCCCAGCACGTTGATATTGGCAAACCTCAGGAAAGCTCTCGAAATAATTGAACTTGAGTGTTGCAAAAGCTCTTTACGGCCCCCTCTCACTTTCATTTTAGTGGACGAAACTGTATGTAATTTATTAAAGATCTGAAATGAAATTGAAACTTCGACTCCCTATATTTCAGATACCATCAACTTTTGGATTAAGGTAAGTTGAGCTAGATCGTCACGTTTTAACTTCAGATATTAGTGGCAGTATTTTGGACAGAACTTTGAGACCCTGTATGAATGAAAAATTCAATTTTTCAATAAATTTGTGTCTTACCGTCATAATATTAGAAAAAGCTATTGCGATTGATGTAAAGGCAAAATGTGTGTCATATACCTAAACATTATGAATTAGCATATTCATTAATGCCACTGGCTGTCTTATTTGAATTAATTTATGAAAGACCAAGTAGAATACTATGTTTACTACTTTTCTGGAAAATGTTTAATATATTTACGCATCAAAAAAAAATTAAATCCGTTGTGATATACATAGTTTGTTAGTTTTGCAAGTCATCAGTAATTTAGCATTGAAATTGGGTTTCGAAAAAATGCGTTTAATAGCAAAAAATTAATAAAATTTTAGGAATGGTATGAGAAATAGGAGTTATCGATATTTCAATTAAACTGTTTAACGGAAATAGTGCAGCAGGGAATTGAAATTTTAATTACGCCCCAAGATATGAAGGTGAGATTATGGGGGTTCCTTTGCTTGGATATAGAATTCCTTATCAAAGAGCTACATGGTATGGGCAGTTCCAGCGAACGAGTTTGTCTGTTATTATAGACTGTACCTCTATATCCAATTCATTATTGCACTTCTCGTATTCCAAGCAGAATTCAGTGCTCTATGAATAGTGCCCTGCATGGTTCCATTGGTATGGCCTTACACATATACTTTAGGGCTCTTTTTGCATAATAAATAACATATTGACCAGATATTGGCTTATGTTTCCCCAAAAACAAATCCCATACCTCCGGTGAGAATTAAGTGCAAAGTAGCACTTCCTACCACATGATGCTTCAAGTTCACTGGAAATAACGCTTAAAGCATAACAACCCCTTGCCAATTTACTATACAGACCCGTAATATGGGCTTTAAACTGTAACGAAGTTACTATATTTTTAGGGGAATGGTATGCAAACCGGATTAACTTTCTCACTCACTTACGAGCTATTCACATCATTCTTTTTCGTAAAATATAATTTAAATATTCTAAACTCGGTTCAATAAAATATTCCGTCGCGAAAAGCCGGGAAATCGGTTTTCACATTTCCCGTAGTACTCGCGCGGTACCGGTCGAACGTCGCGATCTGCGTCGCATCACCGTGCGCGTGAAGGTCCCCACTCATCGGCCGGCCGATGGCGTGATCCCCCACTACGCATCGAGGCAACCAAACCGGGCTGCATCGCGCTGAACAGGCAGAACTCACCCGGGTTCTCGAAGAAGAAGTTGCCAGCCAGCCAGCCGCCTAGCCCAGCCCAGACCAGAGAAGGAGGACTACCACTACCGCCAATGTAGGCCGCCAAGCTAAGCCAGACCCACGACGCTTCCTGCAGGTCGCCGCCATGACAGCCGCCTTCAGCAGACCGCCATCGTCGCCGCCTTTCTTGTCCATCTTCACTGCTACTGCGTAGGTATTAACGTAGGAGCTACACAAACATCTGTACACTCTCTCTCTCACACACACACACACACACTACACCTTCTCTCTCCCTCACTTACATTACACTACGGCTGGTTTGCGTCTCAGTCCGATCAGCCTTACCTTTTCTCTCTCTTTCTGCTATACGCCGGTTTGTGTCTCAGTCCGACCGGGCGCTATCTTTACACACTCTCTCTCTCTCTACTACACTACGGCTGGTTTGCGTCTCAGTCCGATCAGCCTCTCCTTTTCTCTTTCTTTATGCTATACGCCGGTTTGCGTCTCAGTCCGACCGGGCGCTATCTTTACAAGCTCTCTCTCACACATGCCCTACCTACCACCCTTCCTTACCTAGCCTACCGCCTTAACGACGGCGTAAAATCGTAGTAGCGAAGCACGACCGGGAAGCAAGGACGTATTCGCGCACGCGCAATCCAGGATTTATTTTTCATGTATACAGGAAGCCTCGTCAGGTCATTTGTTAATGACGCACCGTATCCTATGTATCGTCGTCATCCTTATTTTTGATACGATCCGAACCTTAACGCTATCGTCGCAAGTTTCCGCCAATCTTCTAAGCATTAGGCCGCGTATATCCATACCCGTCAGGACCAAGTCAGAGGAGCTACGTTGGACCGATGTTGGACCGTCATTCGAGTGCCTGTCCGTGGACTCGTGGATACCGTAATCCAAGTAGCTTCGTCGTAGTAGTACCGTTCCTTAACAGTTGTTTATTACTATTTTGTCGGGTATTATGGTGCCTTTCCGAGCAAAAGTTGGCCAGATACATCTCAAATTCTTTATATATTAGCATTTCATAGTTATAAAATGATATTAGGCAGCAAGTTTCCACTATAAATAGACAGCACAATGTCAATATCTTTAAGTCCTTGAATCAAGTCCTACATGTTTCCCTTGGGCTTACATACCTAATAGCCCTCCTCTGCACAGGACAAAAACAGAGTTAAAAAGATACCGACTGCAGGAGCCCCAAAATGCAATTCCATACCTCAGATAACTCTCGACAAGGGAATAATAAACATTTCTGGCAGCCTCCAAGCCCAGCTCTTATCGTCAATAACCACTACAAGGAACCTATTACAGCTACTAATTTCTAAATGTTTATCGTTTATTACTATTTGGTCGGTACAAGTGAATTTGAAACTCAATAATTTAGTGTTATCAACATTTAAGGATAGAAGGTTAGCGTCACACCATTGTTTAACCTTCATTAAGCCTACAGACACACTTCTCATCAGTGATTGCTGATCACAATCCGGCCATAAGATTGTTGTATCGTCAGCAAAGTCTGTAAAATGTCCTCTAATGTTCAGAGAAGTCAAGTAATTGATGTACAATAGCAACAAAATAGGGCCGAGTACAGAAACCTGTGGAACTCCATGTACAATTGAGCATGCATCGAACACAGTTTCTAAGGTTCTAACGATTTGTTTCCACCTGATAAGAAGGATCTAAACCATTCCAGGGCAAGCCCCCCTGAAACCATAGTTAAATAGTTTTCCGAGCAGTACTTCATGATTAACGCAATCAAATTCTTTTGAAAATCACAAAACACCGCGGCGGCAGGGTATCCGCCATTCAGGCTCAAGAAAAGCTTCTCTAGGAGGGCAAATATCGCATCGATCGTGCCTAAACTTTCCGGAAGCCAAACTGTCACTTACTTAACATCTTAATAATTTTGGATAGACAGGTAGCAGAGATATGGGTCTATAGTTGGCTGGATCATTTAATTCACTTCCTCTGAATAATGGTGTTAGAAATCTTGAGCTTATTCGGAAAAGTTGCAGTTTCAAAAGAGTTAGTTATGGCGTATGCCAGGGAGATACATCAATATAGAACTGGGCTCTTCCTCAGCGAGAGCTGAGGAGGTTAGGAACCCTAGAGCAACCAACCGGGACCTCTATTGGGAGGAGCTAAGTTGGCGTCTAAGGAACATGCCGAGGAAGTACCGGGCCTCCG
The DNA here is from genome assembly GCA_016904865.1 of Pissodes strobi. NCBI lineage: Eukaryota > Metazoa > Arthropoda > Insecta > Coleoptera > Curculionidae > Pissodes > Pissodes strobi. Next base: position 13,846 of record MU186859.1, read on the forward strand.
ATGAGCTGGAGTGACTAAGCGGCACTGTAAAGGGAAAACTCCTTGGTGTAATTCTACTCTGGAGAACCTTAGGACACAGCTGAGGAGGCTCTTTAATAGGGCTAGACACAGCGGGGTGGATACTGACTGGGACCTATATAAAGAGGCCTGGGGACAGTACAAAAGAGAGCTGAGAGGATCGCGAAGGAGTGCCTGGAGGGCCTACTGTGGAGGGGTATCCCAAGCCCCGGCCGCTGCTAGGCTCTGTAAGGTGCTGTCAAGGGATCCACTCGTCAAATTTGGCAGTGTCCGTAAGCCAGGTGGAGGCTATACGTTGTCACCGGTGGATACTCTGCACCAGCTACTGACCACACGTTTCCCAGGCTCAACAGTCATGGGCCGTGGAGGTGATGGCGGGGCCGGGTTCAGCATTAGAGCTGACTATGGCACTGCCAAAAAAATGGTGACTTACAATAGGCTAAGGTGGGCGATCGAGACCTTCGCCCCGTTTAAGGCGGCAGGTGAGGATGGGGGTCTTTCCCTCTTGTGGCGAAGAAATGCGTCAAGCATCTGGGTGTCTGGTTGGACTCCGAACTGACCTTTCATGCATGTATCGGTTGTTTGGTGGCCAGGATCCATGAAAATGGCATCCAGACTAGTGCTGGACAAATTACAGCGACTTGCATGCCTCTGCATCACCGGGGCTATGAGGACGGCACCCACAAGGGCCCTGGAGGTGCTGGTGGGGTTGCCCCCGTTGACGGACCGGGTGAGGCACGAGGCGCCAGGGCGGCCATGAGATTGGCTGACGTGGGGATGTGGAGGGACAATGGCTCCTGCTGGGGCCATTGTGGTCTATGGCGAGGCCTGTCTGGGGACCTAGCTATCCTGGGTATGCCAGGTGACGCGATGGTTCCTGAGATAGGTTTCCCCGAGGGGCTAAACTTCCTCTTCCTTACAAAGGAGGACTGGACGGAGGGAAGGATGGGAACCTGGGATGGGCTAGTCTGGTTCACAGACAGGTCCAGAATGGGAACACTGTCCGGAGCAGGTGCGTACTGTAAGGCTCTGGGGCGGGAATTATACGCCTCGCTTGGCGAGCACACTACGATTTTCCAAGCGGAAATTTTTGCGATCATGATGGGGTCTGGGAGTCGTTAAGGCTCAATGTCGGTGGCAGGAGGATTCTCTTCTGCTCTGACAGCAAGACCACACTCATGGCGCTGAAGTCGGTCCGTACGCACTCTCTGTTGGTGAGGGAGTGTAGAAGCTGGCTGACCCCTGTGTGGGGATCGCCCAGTGTGTCCGCGAAGGAGCTTTGGGGGCCTGGATGGAGGGTCGGGCGGAGGAGGTATGGCGGACGGCTCCGGGGATGAGACAGACGAGGCTCATGATACATGGGCCTGCGAAGAGTCTCGCCAAGGGGTTGTTGTGCCTACCTTGGAAGGAGTGCAGGGCCCTGGTAGGATCCTACACCGGGCACTGTAGGCTTAGACGGCGCCTGACCCTGCTGAGAATTGCAGAGGAGGCGGAGTGTAGATGGAGCATGGAGGACGACGAGACTCCATACCATTTACTTACGGAATGCCCCGCCTTTGCGTGGGCAAGATTCAGAATCTTTGGCGTGACGTCGATCGAGCCAGATTCAGTGCGCCGTGTTAGTCTGAAGGAGGTGCGGGCTTTCTTAAGGAGGACCGGCATCCTGGAGGTTATCTAATGCGGGCTGGGGGCACAACGGGTCCAATTGGTGGCCTAAGTGGAAGGCCCGCTAGGGGCCACCCCTTCCATACTGATACTGATACTGATGCCAGGGAGAGAATGACTGGTCTGGTAAACTGTCTAAAATTCTGATCGATAGCCCGTCAATCCCTTCTTTTATTTTTAACTTCATGTAAAAATTTCTTGATCTCATCGTGAGAGGAAAAATGAGTCCTGAATAGAAAGATTCCCAGTATAAAGGGAGAATCTAGGGTTTAAGGTTACTTGTTATTTTCTTAGCCACAGAACAACAATATTGGTGAAATTTTACTCTTCATTTTGTTACTTCAGGAGGAGCATCCATGGGGGCTACTGCAACTTTATGGGACTCAAACTAGAGATGACCTCTCAAGAATTGAATTTGGCCGCCAGTTTAAAGTTCGAGTTATAGGTTTAGGACATTTAGGCGACCATATCTGTGTGTAGGCACATGGTAAGTGGATAAATGGATTTGGTGTGATACAAAGCCTGCCGGACTGATGTGATGCGATGATCCACTCGAGAATTTATATTAAAGCATTTACTGACCGTTGCAAGTTAGGGTTCATTATCGCTAGAATTGTTTATAGGTTTGCTTTGCAAGTTAACATAATATTTTTTAAGTTTAACTTAGGGTAGGGTGGCAATTAGTTAGCATTTTATACATTTAAGTAGGTCACGATATTGCGGTTTCAGTATCAGAGAAAACGTGATAAAATTATTCTGTTTGTTGCAATAGCAAAAGGTGTATCATATGCTTAGAAATTGTGAATTCGATACTGACTAATGATAAGATATTTGTCTTCACAATTCATTTTTGTCATAAAACTGTTTAATTTCATCTTCCCTTAAAATTGCTTTCTACTATAAAGAGGTTAAAATATCGTTCAGCCAGTTTATTATCAAATATGTCACTGTCTGGGATCCTCAACAAATACCCATTCACTAAAAGCCAATTGAATTAAACTTGGCTCTCATCCAGTCTTAAAATATATATAAGCGGACCGTTATGAATAATAATTGCCCATAAAGCATTCATGGATAAAATAACCATAATTGTTATTTTTCCGTCGTGAACTACTTCTTGGCAAGCAAATTCCTGTTGTGCCTTAATGTGAAAATAATGAGCCACAACTCAAACTTATAATTGCTTGTTTTAGTCATTAAGGGTTTTCAAGTAATTTTAACGTGAGCATAAGGTTCTTAGTAATGGAATTAAACAACAAGAGATAAAAAATTTATTTTTTAGGTTTGGTCTTTGGTGTAAAATTGAAGTACTTATTAATTTCGAAGAATATTTAGAATATGTGTGATAATGGATAGTTACGATACAAATGAAATAAGAGAATTATTAGTGGCACAGAAATGTTTTACAAAATATAAAAAAAATTAGGATCACTTCCTTTTAAAGTCTAGGAGCAACACCGCAACCGCTTTAAGTCATGTGCTACTCGGGTCCCTTATGTTCTAGTATACAGTCCCAACCATTGTTGAGTTTTATGCAATAAAGAAACCATTTTATCTGATGTCTTTTCTACACTTGGCAACATGCCAATTTAGTGAGATTCAATCAAAAATGTGTGGCTTGATTTAAATTAGGCATTTCTTTCAAAGGGATTTTCCATGCTAGAACGCACAAAATGGTAACTGAGTGGAAACTAGTCCTACCTTTTCGCATATTTACTGATTCTAATATTAAATAAATCTAAAGATATTTATTGCCATTTAAGCTGCTTTTCAGTTTAATTTTCTTACGAGTGCTTACGTATACCCTCTCGTTCCAATACGCGGTCTCGACTCTCTCTCTGTCCCCTCTTATATACACCAGAGCCAGTTCTCATCCATCCATACACACCAAGCAAATTGAATTCCAAGACCAAAATTTCCTTTTTAAGAAGTTCGCGCCAAACCCATTCATCACCCCCTTATATATCTGGTTCATACTTAAATAAAACCCACGTTGTTCCGCCTATGAGGCCTTTTCAAATGTGTAGGTTGGATGGCATCCAGCATTGCGTAAGGGCGAATTTTATTAGTGTTCCTTATCCCGAAGCCGTAAAATAACTTCCAGTTTAGTCTGGCCTTCTGGCATTCATTAAGGAATATTTACTATTGGAATGACTGTGCACAAGTCCTATTCTTTTCAAGTTTATGATGTCTACCCTCATTTGCTTTTATTCCTAAAAAGCGTAGGATGACATTAAATATTATGGATCGAGGGGGAGCTTGGACCATTTGGATGTTTTAACTTGCCAGAAGATTTATCTGCTCAATGTAGCGTAAATTTGTCAAACAATTCATATCCAGACTTTATATTTTATATAAAATATCACAAGTTCGAATAGTCACGTAGCATGCCCTAAATTATGTAATATCTTAGTGTTACGAATCTAGAGCTTTCTGGCATTATATGTCCCAGCATCTGCAGCAACTAACCAGTGTCCACCAACTTTTGGATTGTAAGTGTTTAATTTTAGGTGATTTTAATCTTCGTGACCTTGTTTTGAATGTCCATTGTACAACTATATGGGATTTTAAAAACTTTTTATCTTTTACAAGTTTTACCCAAATCAATAGTGTGCGTAAATGTTATATTAGATTTAGTTGTAGTTAGCTCCCATCTACAGGGCTCTTGGTTAATATCTGTGATTATCCATTGTTGTCTGCCGATCATTACCATCCTGCTCTCTCTGTTCAGGTTAATCTTATATTTAAAAGTGACGAATGTAAGCTAGTAACAAACTCCAAATTTAATTTCAAATAGGTTAACTTTCAGCAAATGTATATGTTATTCAGAGCCAATAATAGGGAAAGTCTTTATGCCTGCAGTAATGTAAACGAATGTGTAGAAAAGTTTTACCAAATAGCAAATGGGATCTTTCTAGAATGTGTTCCAGTAACAACCCAAGCAGGAAAAGTATTTCCTGTTTGGTTTAATGGCAAAATAATTAAAATGATTAAAAGCAAAGAGTTTTAAAAAGTCAAAAGCTCAATTTTGGTGGAATAAATACAGAGAGATCAGGCAAAAAATCAAAACAGAAATTACGAGGTCATAGAGTGAATATTTAGAAAGGGTGAAATTAAGTTTTTACACTGATCCCAAATATTTTTGGTCATACATTCGCTCTCAAAAAAATGAATGTAATATACCTTCTCAAGTTTTCTATAATGACATGTCAGTAACTGGTACAAAAAGTATTGCTAACCTGTTTGCCCAATATTTTGGTTCAGTTTTTGTGAATGATACACATATGAATTTGAATGAGATGCTATTAAAAAAAAAATTGTGATACCCCCTTCTCCACTCAAGAGATTAAAAACACTCAAACAATTAAAGGGCAACAGATTTGTTGTACCTGATGGACTCCCGGGTTACATTATAAAGGGTTGTGGGGATCTGCTGGCTGAACCTCTTCGTCATATATTTAATAGTGGTCTAAAAACTTCCACCTATCCGGTAGTTTTTTTTATGGGATTTTAAAAACTGCAAGGGGAGATCCTATAGCGCTCGACGAGCGGTGTGTGTGCGAAGATGTTGATTGACATGGTTCTTGAATATTTGTAGATTGTAATTAGTGGGAAACAGATGTCCTGGAAGTGAGTTCCATAGTGATGCAGTGCGCCAGACACAGGAGTTCTGGTAAAGCGATGTTCTAGGTGTTTATAGTTGTACGACGAACTGGTCCGCTCCTGCCGTCTGTCTGGACTGTCTGACAGGAGTTGCCAGGGGCGGGATTATGCGGGCCAAATCCTGGGAACAACTGCCGTGAAAGTATCTGTAAAACAGAGACATCTCGGACACATGTCTGCGATATTCTAGACTATCCAGATTCCGGGTCAACTCCGGATCGCCGACGAGACGCACAGCCCTCTTCTGAATGGAATCCAGCAGCTTTAGGGTATGCTTTGGTGCGGCACCCCAGATATGTGAGCAATATTCTAAGCACGGTCTTATTTGCGCTTTGTACAGCAAGAGCAACTGCTGCGGTGTATAGAGTTTTTTATTGCGAAATAGCGCACCAAGCTTCTGGGAGGCTGATTTTGCGATGTTAGCAACATGGTCATGCCATGACATATTGCTGTTGACTGAGACACCCAGCAGCCCGATTGACGAGGATGAAGGAATGGTCGATCCTGCCATAGTGATGTCAGGGCCCGCTGTATTGGCCCTCTTAGTAAACGTTGCTGCTTGGGTCTTTGCTGCATTTGGTCACCCCAAGTTTGAACTTTCTCCAGGTCTTGATTAATTGCTGCAATCTGCTCCTGTCTGCGGTGATGAGTCTCAGTCGCTGGTAAGGGTTTTTCTGATCTAAAGTGGGAGACAAGGGTACTGTCATCTGCAAAACTGTAAGGATTATTCGTTTCAATCAGCAGGTCATTAATATAGATGAGGAACAGAGTTGGTGAAAGTATTACGCCCTTAGGCACGCCCGCGTTGATGGTGAATGTGTCCTTTAGCACGATGGCGGGTATTCCGTCCGGTCCTGATGCCTTTTGCGTATATAGTTCTTTAAGGATTTTGCGAATATCACGATGAGAAAACTTGACTTCTGCCATGGTGGTATTGATGTTCGGTATAGTGGGTAGAGTCTTGCCTTGGGGCACGTCTAAGGTAGAGTGCGATGAAAACATTTTGGCGAGCATGTTTGCTTTTTCCTTGGCTGTAGTCGCCGTGATGCCACGTTCGTCCGTCAAAGGTGGGAGAGACGTTTTTGTAAAGTTGTTACTTACTGCCTTTGCTACCGACCAGAAATTCCTGGAACCACTGGGGCATTGCAAAAGTTTTTTCCTGATCCTTTGATTGTGTTTGTCCTTAGTTTCGTCGATCACACGCTTGCACTCGTTTCTCGCTTCGATAAAATAATTGCGATTTTCATCGGTCTGATTTTGCTGTCAGTACTTATAGGCTTGCTGTTTCCTTCCTACAGCTCTTTCGCATCTTTTGTCGAACCAGGGCTTTCCTTTTGATGGTAACTTGATAGAATTTGGGATGTATGCTTCCATTCCTGAGGAGATTACTTGCATGATCTCTTCGCAGCAGTCTGACGGGTCTTCAGTGGCAAAACAGACGTCGAGCCAAGGAAAATCTAGATAGAACTCCCTTAGATCGTCCCAGTTTGCAGAATTGTAATGCCAGATTTTGCGAGGCAATGGTGGATCCTTCTGTATGAGTGGCAATTCACAAACCGTTGTAATAAGTTTGTGGTCCAAGGTACCTAATGGCGGACCAACTGTAACCTTGTACTGGTCAGGATTGGTGGTCAGAAATAGATCCAGGAGGGCGGCGAATTGGCCCCTCTCTGAGATTCGAGTTGGTTCGTCTACAAGTTGAATAAGCCCGCAGCTGATGGCAAATGCTTGTGTCCACCAACTTTTGGATTGTAAGTGCTTCGTTGTCGGTCTTGTTGTGATGTTTGAGCCAGTTGGTGTTGTGAGCATTGAAGTCTCCCAGAACTATTATTTCTGAACTGGGGTGATCGACCTGTATTGAGTCAAAAGTGGTAGTTAGTGTTGAGAAAAAGCTTTGTTTTATATAAATACGCTACCGAACCCTCAGTTCGGCAGACTTTAGTCTCACCTCCAGCTCCCAAGGTTAGCCACTTGACGACTGCCTTCTGGGTTCTATCCGCTCCTAAAGTTAGCCATACGACTGCTTTAGGTTCTAGTCCTTTCCTTCCAAACCTGGTACCGGTTAGTCACTTGACGACTAGTCACTAGCTTTGGTAGGCTCTATCGCTCGGAGGGCGATAGAGACAACATATAAACTTGGTTAATCGCTAGGCGGTGAACTTGAGCCACATGACGTCAAGGTTGTTCGGTTCGAGTGTTTCCTCGCGGTGACATGAAAGGTCGCTTCGGACAAAAAGGCATATTCCGAACTTATAACTAAATCGGGTATGTAAGTCGTAACCAAGATAGAGGTAGTTCACTGTTGTTGTTGTAGAACATACTTGTGTTTCTGTAAGGGCTAATATGTGTGGTCTATTTGCTTGTAGATGTTGGTGTACCGAATTTATGTTTGTATTTAGGCATCTTATGTTGCAGAAATCTATTCTAAATTGGTTCGGTATCTTTGCTGTCTGTGAAATGCGGAATGAAGGGCCCCCAGGGCCACCCAGCGTCCGGAGATCCGAATGGCCGGGGAGTTTACTTCCGGAATATTTTGATCCTGGAAGCACCATCATGTCCATATATTCCACCAGCGCGGAAGCGGAACGTGATTTGGGAAAACCACTTAGCGCCTCCCAATTCTGGTGGGGTGGTCTTTCACCGGACGATGCGAGTAGGCTTATGCATCTACCACCTAGGGCCGCTTCCACTCGAAGTATCGGCCTCAGACTCATTCCTTTGGCGGTCCCTAGTCTGACAGGGGTAAAAATGGGGTTTGTTGGATCACTCCTCAATGATCAGCTCCAGACTTTGTACTTTGGTGTTCTCCAGCCTGGAGGAGGACGATGGGATTTGATGGGCCACATCCCGTGGCAACTCGGAATGATGGGGGCGTCACTCCCCGTAGTCAAACTGCTCTCACCAGTTTGACGTTCCTGCCAGCCAATACAATGCAGCCCCTCTTGTCACAAACTGTCATTGATCGGCCCCAGACTTTGTACTTTGGTGTTCTCCAGCCTGGGGGAGGACGATGGGATTTGATGCGCCATATCCCAAGGTAACTCGGAATGGCGGCGTCACTTCCCGTAATCAAACTACTCTCACCAGTCTGACGTTCCTGCCAGCCAATATAATGCAGCCCCTCTTTTCACAAACTGTTATTGATCAGTTCCAGACTTTGTACTTTGGTGTTCTCCAGCCTGGGGTAGAAGCAAAGTTATCTAATTATTTAAAAAACGGGCAAAGGATGATGTAAGTAATTATAAACCTGTTACCATTTTATTCGAATCGAATAAATTTTATTGAAAAACTTAACATGGTATGTGCTTACTGACTAACTTTTATATATATGTGGCAAGATGTTCTCGTTACGCGAGTTTTTATCGCACTTACACTGCGCGCATTGCACTCACGTACTAAACATCTGCGCCTTACGGGCTGATGTCGGCCCTTCTAGAGTATAGTCAGAAAGCAGTCAATAAGTAAGATACAATTACATGGGTTTAACCCTTCAATTGAATTGAATTGCACGTTTGCTTATTAAAGCTGTATTGATCAGCTACGGTGGTATGCTGGGTGGTTCAAGCCTTAGTTGTGCAGGAAAAAATCCTCAAAAAACCTGCTTATAATTTAGATGGGACAGCACGAACATGTAACATTGAATATATACAATATATACATATGTACAAGTAATTGGCATTGCCAGATGCGGTTGTACATCATCGTATATGTTTATATACACAATGCGTATGTGACGGTGCCTTAAAGGCTGATTACAACATATAGTTGTTCGCTCAGAACACGTAGAAGTTGCTGGGGGGACAGCACGCGCGGTTCGGTGGCTGCGGCAAGAGTGATGTCCGTCAGTTCGTTTTGTGGGTATAAGCACCGAATATTAATCGTTAGTTAATATTCGGTGGTATAAGTAGGCGCACGGAGACTCCACCCCCTAGGTTACCAGGTCGGATGGCTCCTCCCCGCGCCGGTCTGTCTGCTTTGGCTCTAGTTTTCCGCAAAATCGATCACAACGATGAATTCCGGAGAATTACATCGCCTGAAGTGATCGATTTGCTTTCAACTATTACCTTAGCTGTGTGTGTGTCTTGTCTAGGTATGTTCGTTTGTTGTTTTCTGGTATTTGTTTGATCGGTTAGTACATGTTATTTTTATGTACGTTTGTTGTATTATAAGTATGACTGTATGTTAGTCGTTCAAGGCGGTCGAAGTTCTTGATACAACAAGTCAGTATTTTTATATAATGGTCCGTATTTCAGTCTGCGTAGTGGATTGTATCGTATGTTGGCGATACCTGCGGTCAGTTCTGACCCCCTGATACCGTGGTCATAGAATTGGCATGACAATTTGTTAACGTGTTGGTCTATAAAGTCTATATTTGCCATGTTATGCAACACGGTGACCCGCACACGGTCCCATAATGTCAGGGAGAAGGCAGCCCGCAGGTATTTGTTCTGTATTGTCTGAAAGTGTTTAAGGTGTGTCTTCGCTACCGAGCACCATACTGGCGCCGCGTAGAGAAGCGTTGGTCTAATGATTGTCTTGTAGATTGTAAATTTGTTTGTCGGGCTCATATAGGATCTAGTCCTAATGAGCGGGTTCAGGCTTTTTTGCGTCAGTATGTTCTTAGCCTTTATTGCCGCGACGTGCTTCGAGAACAGGAGTTTGCGATCGAAGACTATCCCTAAGTATTTGACAGGGTCTTTCGGTGTGATGACCGTATTGCCTATAACTATAGGCGCAAGATTGATATTGCGCTTTTTTGTCAATATGCCCAGTTCTGTCTTCGATGCATTTAAGGAAATTTTCCAGTCCCTATAATAAGGGGCTAGAAGGTTGAGGTGATGTAAGAGGTTTTGCTGTTACCATTTTAAGTTCAGCTTCTAAAGTATTTGAGATAGCAATGTATGATAGATTGTAGGGGGAAGTAAAGTTTAGTATTTCAGAATGTCAACATGGGTTTCTGCCGGGTAAGTCTACATTGACCAATCTAATAACCAAGTTGATGTAGTATATACTGATATGGAAAAAGCATTTGATAAGATAAAAGACTCTACTATATAACAGCTCTTTATCAGAATAATGTCAGCAATTTACTGGTTGAATTAGTCAAAT